>JAWPHD010016712.1:0-48404 GCA_037043455.1 Cyrtodaria siliqua
TCTACAGAAAGAAAACTGTTATTTGGCGGATACCTTTCTAATAACTGTCATCATTAGATCTGGCGTAACGGTGCAAGTTATTTGAGAAGCAAGATCGCAGATTGTCCCTTTAACATATACATGTAAGATTAAATTGTCTTAAACAGTTGTTTAATTCAGTTATGTCTAAATGAGTCTACATCTTCAGGGGCGTAGCTACCAAAGAACGCATCTGCATCTGCATACACAAGCTACATTCACTTGCAAAAAATAGAATTTTAGAAAAATCCATATAATGTGATGGGCTATACTGGAACGACTATTTTTTATTCGGTTTTCCACGAAAATTTGGAAAATTCAGGCTAAATCATTAACTTCACAGTATTAAAAATGTTGGGAAATTTCCCCAGAATGCACCACACAGTATCAAAGAATAAAAAAAAACATCCGGCGATGCCCCACCCTCCCTAGCTCTTGTGTACACATTGAAAACGGTCTTGCTACGCACGTGCTCTTAGAATGATATAAACTACAACAGCAACCTTAGATACATCCTTAGCTCTAAGCCGGTTAATGACAGTTAAATGTCTTCAGATACCGGAACATTTGTTATGTTAAAAGCCTGTATATCGTCGGACCATCCGATGAACTGCAGATAGAAAATGTCGTTGTTTTTGTCATACGCAATGCCTCCAGGAAACTCCAGTCCGTATTTTCCAGATTTTACGGAAAATATCACACCTTTCTTTTCATTGGTTGAAGAAATATGGTGCACATTATGTGACCTCTGACCTACAATAAATAAATCGTCATTCAGATCCACGGTCATAGCTACGGGTCGCACAAGATCGGTGTCTTTGTAAACAAACAAAACGGCGCTACTGTTGTCAACATCTAAACACGTGACACTGTTATTTCCATAATCTGAAATAAAAACCCGCTGACCGGACATGTTGGAACATAAATACCACGGAAGATTAAATTCTAAGCCGGCAACCTTTTCACTACAAAACTTTCGCCTTACTCTTCCTTGGTAATCCATGAGTCGTAACTCATACTTTCCGTGACGTGTTTTAAATGGTGACGTCATTACTGCTGATACCACTTTTCCAACACGTCACACCATAGCACTCGCCGTCAGTGGAAATGCTTCCAGCTACCGCTAGCTCTTCCGATGAAGCGCGTACGCGATGTATTTTGTTTACGCCTAATTCAATCACGTACAGCTCCCCGTGATCTATGTTTGAAATGCATATATCACGTGGCTCATGCTCAAGTTTTAATACTGAAGTGCATGTTCTAGATGTGATTTCGTATAATTTTATGTTGCTGTTTTTCAGATCAACTAGAACTAGATTGCCATTTTGAAGAACGACGGTAGCGTGAATGCTGCATATCTCCTTATCATGTTTAGATCTGATTTTGTACTCTGTTCGCAGCGCCGGATATTTTCTTTGACCTGCCTTTGATGCATCAGTATCACGTTCTGTTATTCACTTTCAGCCTCATTTGTATCTTCACCGTCTCTAAGATACTGCTTTAGCTCATCGTCAAGAATATACGTATGACTCCTCGTAAGTCGGTATCTTGCGTGTTGCTTCAAACACGAATCCGAACATATATACTCTTTGCAATGTTTGCAGTAAGCTATAGTCTGCCATAAAGATGAAATGTCATCTAAACACTGAGCGCAGAATTTAAAAGTTACAGGACGTGGTGTAGATATTCTGTCCAGCTCAGACATCAACGAGGTCAGCTCTGTTGATGTAATAGATAGTGGTCGCGTCGTCTTCCGTCTTCCATACATGGTCACTCTATTTGATGAACATTATTTGTACAATCCTCAAGTCACATGTTCTAAAAATCCAAACGTTAAAATATCAAAAAAGTTAACTGCTTTACAAATATATATAATACACATATATCATGTTACCGAAGTGTATCGAACCGACTGTAAAATATCTTCATTTATTTGCTTTCAACTGTGAACAAAAGATTAACTAATGAGTGAACATGAAAAGTTGATATTCGTTTATTAAGTACTAACTGCTTTAATGCACAACGAAAACTATCATTTCAATGCTCGTGTTACAAACAAGCCAAGCGTTTGTTTAAATATACCTACTTACTTACTAACTAAACGAATGTACTACCTAAACAAATGTAATATATATACAAATGTGTGTTGACATTCGTTTGCATTTATGTATAGAAAGAGCTTTAAAATAGTAAATGTTCTTTAGGAACTGAACTGAAAACAATAGAGATATATTATATATTAACATGTTATCGTATATATTTTGATATGCAGTCCTTGAGTCTATATTAAGTGATATACACTCAAGAGATATGAAAACGCAACACGGGAATTTCCGCTATATATTGTATGTACAATATGCTGCTTTTAATCGAATGGCACATGGCTACGTAAGACCTTTCCTTTTGGAAAAAATACTAAAACAACAAATAATACAGCAGATAGTATTCCTTCAAAGTTTCATTATTGACAGAGTACGCGTTTGGCTCAAGCATGTGAGCAAACTTAGGATGCAAAATTTTGCAAACTATTTACGTTAAATACAGTACTGAACTAGCTCAGTTTTTCAATGAGCAACTTCAACATTTATGAAGTTCTTGTTACAAGGTGTAGTGTGATTAAAACGTCTACATCACAGTTGTGTCCTTTCTCTAATTAACTGCAACTTTTTTTTTTACAAAACATCCTGGGATTTTTTTGGAATATTATGTGCAGTTAAGTATGCAGTATATACAATCTATAGCGGAAATTCCCGTGTTGCGTTTTCATATCTCTTGAGTATATATATATATTTAACACCTGAGCACACACTGTCTAATATATGGAAAAAAGAAAGACAACTAGTTTAGGGTCAGTATATATGAAGTTTTAATGGTTCAAATAATCTATTTTCAATTTAACATTGATTGGAAATCGCCACAGTTACCGCCACCAACTTTTCTATTGTAAACTAATACAATACAATTATTGTTTTTTGTTAAATACACGTAAAAATGAGTATTAACACTGAGTTGCGTTTTTTGGTAACTACACGTAAAAGTGATTATTAACACTGAGTTGCCTTTCTTTTTTCCTTAAGTATATTTTATTTCAATATCATTATAAATGTCAGAGAAGTCAGGAGATATTAACTTTTCCTACACTTTCAATACAATGATATAACAGCCCGTAGGAATAGTCTGAACATAACTTAGGAGCGTCGGTTTGTACGACCATAGCTTATGGGTTAAGGTTTCTTTGTGATCGCAATATTTACAAGTAGGACTGTCCGCGATATTAATCTTATGTAAAATCTTCTTGTTGGGAGAATTCTGTGGTTAATTCTATTTTAACTTGTTTTGCGTTGTCGTTGACGCGGAAATGAGTTTGCGATGGTTTTCATATGAATGTCAAAAATGTTGTTTTTTGGCCCAGACATTCAAAAACTTACCAGCCCAGTGACGCTAAACATAGAAAAAAACTTGGTTAGGCACCAACGAGCTCAGACAAACTCTATTTTTGTTTGGTAGTATGGTGTACTAAGTGACCTTGTCCGCGCGTGCTGTCCGTTCTCTAACTTCCATAAATGTATCGGACGTTAGAGTATGGTAAAGCTCCGCCTCTTTGTATGTACTGGATTAACAGATTTAATGCTGTGCATTCATCAAAGGCAATTTTACTGACCGTACTACTGTAAACGGACCAGGAAAAACTGGTACACTCAGTGGGGTTTGAACTCGGAATGATTGCATGTGAAGCGGGCGCTCAACCGATATCACCATAAAAGCTAGCTCTGCGGGGAAACAGTAGTAACGCGCTTATAAACCTATCTAATAACATACCCCCAAACTGAGTCCTACTACCATACAATGCTATGATAATGTGCACTGTCTTTGTTAGTTTGCGTATGTGTCTGTGACAGTGTGTGTGTGTGTGTGTGCGTACGTGCGTGTGGTTAGACGTTATAATACCATATTCATTCCATATTTTATCCTATACTCAGTACATGTGTCACAGACTAAAATATGGAATGGGAACCTTAGACTAGAATGGAATGCGATTGGAATTAAAAGCTCATTCCATTCTAATTCCATTCCATCCCAGGTTTTAGCAGGGAGTATATACTTACTCCCTGGTTTTAGACTATGCCGATACAAGGCTGCCGATACATGGTGCATTTAAAACATACTTTTTTTACCATGACACCGGCAACTCATTTTCTCAAATAATTCGCTGTAAAATAGTTAATTGTTGTTACAATTGTATATATGTATCGAGTAACTGGCTACATACAAATAACACGTTTATAACTCAAGTCAAATGTCTATAAATGCTGAAGATACTACAAAGTCTATAAATGCTGAAGATACTACAAAGTTAGTTTCAAATTTGCGAAAGTTTATTTTTGTCCGCCATGTTTGAACCAGAGCAACCATCCCCTTGCCGTGGGTTGAACTATACACTTCTCAAAACTGCTAACTACACCGCTCACGTTTTGGGTTATATATATCGATGGGTTGAATGTTTTTCAATAAAATAAAAAGGAAATACCAATTCAATCATTTTTACATCATTTCATTTTATTTTTTTCATGGGCAATGCTAGAACTAAACCACAATAAGCAATTACAAACGACCCATGTAAACACTAAAGTCACACTTTTCCCATATCTACATGTAGATATGGGAAAAGTGTGACTTTAGTGTTTACATGCAGTGCAGGGGTAACGCAGTGGAAGAGACAATAATAACAACTTAAACCGCTGTAAGTGCATGAGTGCAAGTTCGCTGTCATTCATAACGGTTTAATTTAGTTCAGTAAGGATCTCTCCAATAAATACATTTCTTATAAAAAAAATATAATAAAACGATAATGCGGCGGAGAAAAAGAATGCAAAGTTATTGTGTGAATTAAGCTAGACATTATCAAAGATAGCTTCTTTTATAAAGAAAAGCAGATAAAGTATTTATATCAATGACATATATGGAGAAATGTTTATAAGAAACGCTTACGAATCAGTATATACTATTCAATCAATACTATCAGGACCCGTTTATATTATGTCTATCTACAGTCCCTGATACTATGCAATAAAGAATTCTGAATGCATTATGAAGTTAGGCCTATTATGTATGGTAAACGTTTTACAAGAATAGTTAATAAAGCATTTATATCAATAATATGTATGATTCTGAAAGTAATCAAAGAAACGCGATTCTCCGCGACTTGTTAGGACCTGTAATTGTATCAGGGTTTGGTACAATAGAAACACTTCTGTAACCGAGCAATACTGCTCGGAAGTCTATGATGTCGCACTATAAACACTATTTGGTTTTGGTTTTTCTTCTCCTCGCACTTCACTTTATAACTTTTTCTCACATAACTTACGGTGTGGGAGTGTAATAAACACATTATATACTTATCACACTATACTAATGTAATAAATATGCAAATGAATCATCTTTCGGTCTTTTCCGTTCAACTCGGTGTGCATCGGAATTGCCTCGGCGATTTCCGTAACCGCTTATTATACCGGATTACGGAAATCGACGAGGTAATCACGTTGTTCGGTACCGTACGGAGAAGACCGAGTAAACATACGACGTCATTACATAAGACAACGTTATAGACAGCTACAATAATGTATACATGTTCCATATGAGGCTTATTAGAATAATAAATAGAATCTCACATTCGTGCCTATTTACTATTAAATTTATTAAACTCGTTGGATAAAGTTGATAAGATGCTCGGCTCAGCCTCGGATCCTATCATTTCATCCAATACCTTTAATAAATTTAATATTAAAAAGACACTCATGTAAG
Organism: Cyrtodaria siliqua; assembly: GCA_037043455.1. Lineage (NCBI taxonomy): Eukaryota > Metazoa > Mollusca > Bivalvia > Adapedonta > Hiatellidae > Cyrtodaria > Cyrtodaria siliqua. The sequence continues at coordinate 5,821 of JAWPHD010016712.1, forward strand.
CTGCTCTATATATTAATCACATTAGTTTACATTTAATTGTAATACTGGTGGAAATGTTATCATGACATAAAATCTGAATTGTCAGAGTACTGTGTTTTGTTGACAGAACATGTCCTTTAATTCATGTATTTTATACCGCCTGGTGCTTTTTTAAATACATCATTATTTTGTAGCAGATAACGTATTAACCATTTCGGATATAAACATTTAAAACTGGTCTATTGGTTCTTGAGAAAATGAGTTTTGCAGATGTTAGATATGTATAGTAATGGTGATCATTTTAGATGGCGGATAGACCTTCTTTTTTTTTTATCAAAAAAAATAATTTTCTTCTTGGTTTAGCTCAGTAGAAGTTAAGAAAAAGAAATTTAAGTAAATACGACGACAAAGTTGAAAGTCAAATTGATCATTTAAGGTCACGCAATCCTTTACTCGCGATAGCATGCTCCTTAAATGCAACGAATCGACACTACTGTGCGGTGTAATCAAATTGTTACAAGTAATCTACGTAATGTGCATTACTAGGTCTAAGTCAACAGAAGCATTCGTGTATACTCTAATTCAGATAACGCGTCTCCATCAAAAAACGACTGAACACAAAACTAGGCGCGAATCTCCTGTTTGGCAACCTTTCACGAGCAAAAAAAACGATGGTGTGCACGTAAAGGAACGACATGCTCCCTCAGTGGAACAATTACTATGTTCAAACATGCTACTATTTAAGTAAAGAACGCGGTTATTTACAGGTTAACGTGTTACATAGAAGCAGTATGCGGACCAATAAAATTAACGAGGTTTGACAGTCTTTGAGCTAATGTGTTTTAATTGCAGTTCGGTGAAACAAGACGGAATACACTGCATGAAATAAGGGATTTAATCAAAATGTGCTGAAATGTCATTAAATTCCATGTGTGTGATTTAAATGGAATTTAATTGCATTTAATTAAGGAACGAAATGCGCTCTTTTGATTTTCATTGGGGTATGAAAAACATTTGGGTGGTTTAAAGTGTCCTCCACGCGTTCTTTAAACCACCCAAATGTTTTTCATACCCCAATGACACGAGCGCATTACATAAATATTTACCTTTAAAATGGCGTTGATTTCTTCTCTATATACGCCAGATTTATTATTTATTTCGAAAAAATAGTTTAGTATACGGGGATTTTTATGGATGAAAATGTAACAGCCGTTACGATTATACGGGAATTGTATGCAGTAAAATGTAACAGCCGCCGTTTACGATCAGCCGCCGTTTACGATCGGCAACATTTTAGACACACACCTCATTCCGCGGAAAAAGTAGTACCAACAATGAACCAACAAACTTATATTTGTTTATGATAACACATCGCAATAGTGTGCTAAAACATTTAATAAGCGTACATTTATTTCAATTAACACACCAATATTCTAATCAAGTGTAAAATATCAAGTTGAACAACAGTAAGTCTATGGGTGTTGTTTGGCCCTCTTGTCTTCGCACAAAAACCAAGATGGCAGACATAGTGCGACAGTGAAAAATTCTAGGTGGATTTTTACAAGTTTTACTTGGATATTGTGATGTTAAATGAACACTGGTTGTATGAACCACTCTGGAACAATGGTTGCACCACATCGGTGCTAGGAATTGCGATGTTCTCTTTGTTTACATCGCATGAATGGACGATTGATGGTAGGTTGCTAGCTGTGTTTACTTTCTGTTCTGAGACTGAGCTTTCTGAATTCATGTGTTGAATGCCAGTAGCCCTGAAACAGTGGGCCGTATACCAGCCATATGTCTTGCTTGCCTTACGTATGTCTGCCATGAAGTTACAGTAGGACCGCTGCGAAAGACGTTCGTTTGTAAACCAAACATCGCAATTTCCGGGAGCGACCAAGGCTGGACAATTGGGCTGACCGGTCGAATACATTCGCCTATCGGTTGACGCTTCATCCTTGCTAATTCCGGCCTGAAAGTTTTTTGTTTCATGCTTCAGAGTGACCCTCGCTGTCGATTTGAAACTCAAAGCTGTCGGGTGAAGTTACATTGTGTAAGTCATACTCATTGACCCGTGGATCTAATACAATCGCTTAAATTTGCTTAATTTTGCCATGAGTCTGTTTATAAAACTCTAAATTTTCTCCGGCCCGAATGACTGTTAACTAGATCGATGTTTCTGTTTTTTATGAATATATGTTAATTCAACAACTCGTAATTCTTAAATGTGATAGTTTTCAAGGCTTTACAATAAAAAATCGAAAATTGTTTACAGTAACTGTGGTAATAAAATAATGTTTCAAAAGTATTCAGGGCTTTTGTGTACATATGTTTTATTCTTAAGGGATTTTATTCAGGAATGAAACAACTTTGAAGGAAACTTGAATAGGGAATTGGGTCAATACTTTAATAGTGCTAAATGAGGAAAAATTATAATTTTTGTATCTTTTATTTATAGTCTAAATTCAATTTCAATCAGTTACTATTAAATTTCAAATTGTCATAAAAATTTAAGATAATTATTATTTATGAATATTTTCCAATTTGATTTTTCCACTTTTCATTACCTGAAGTAGACTGCAATTTTCTCAAGGTCATTTGACTCGATTACTGGCTTATGGTTTGTAGGTCTAGAGTTTCCGGACAGCGTCTGCTCTGTTATGAAGCCGTCAACGGTACGATTTGCTGATTTAAATAGTGTATCATGAACTATGTCTATATTTCTTCCAAGGTCGGCTAAGAGCCTGTTGATTCCTGGCCTGATGTTTTTTATGGTGTTCTTGTGGTATGTTTTGCTGCAGTTCCAAGCATTTTTTCTCTTGTCTCAGATTCTTGTGGGGGCAACCTCACAATAAAACCTATACAGCGCCGGAGCAAGATCTTCAGCTGGTACTATGGAAGTGTCCAATAAGTGGCCATGAGTGTTAGTATGGCAGTCTGAAAGTAGTTGTTCATGAAGGAAAATTATTTATATTTGAAAATAATTTTGCTACTTAGTGTTTAGAGTAGTGTACACTAAGCGCGAAATGCAGTATATTCCGAATGAATGGACATGGTCTAATACTTGTACATTAATACGAGCGTCAGATAATAAGGACTTTACTTTTGCCGAAAAGTATAGACATTGAAAAAATATATTTAGTACGTATTTATTTTTCACATACATGTAATTGATAAAAAAAAAACGTAATAAATGACACAGTATCTAATTTCTGCAGTATCAGGGAGTATATATACTCTGTAAAAAATGTTTTGGACCATGGCAGTGTTCGAACCCGTATAATGACCGCTGAACCTTGACATTCGACCATAACCCTTATTATCTCAGTTGATAATTCACAATAGATCAACAATCAACAATAATTATCGTTTACAATGAAAGTGTGCGAAAAATTAATAATCTTTTTATTGGTTACTCGAATGTGTCCGTAACTGTTACTTTCTATGGACTTTGAAATATGTTTTACAGACCCTTTGTGTGTTCGCGATATTTTTTTAAAATCAAATCTTGTTTGGAATTTAATGTTTCTGGTTCACTAGTTTTATTTTTATATGTCTTTATATACCCTTATACCCTGGTCCAAAACTTTTTTTACCGAGTATATATGCCATAAGTCCCCGCCACCCGGTGACCAAAACACTCGAGGAGTGGTGTATTAGATTTGGATTTGCAGTATGACACGCTCTCCAACTAACCGACTAATCAAATATTACGGTACAGCCTAATTAGGGTAGATACGTCGGTATATGACAAAAGCACGCACCATTTAGGGAAACATAGTTTTATGACACATTTCCTGTTTGTTGCAATTCCGTGAGCGGTGTAATACCGCCGCGGCGAGCCGCATACTCACAAGACGGATATATGATGTGGGAAACTAGTTTATCGCGCACAAAATGATAAAAATACTATGATCTAAATAATTTAGCCAAAAGTATTATGAGCACGATATGTATTAATTATAGTTTATATTTTGAAATTTAAGGAATTTAATGCAAGCGACACGAAATTTCAAAATATAAAGTTTGCCATACTTTTCACCAGAAAAGTCACGTACGCCATGCACACTATGTCTTTGATGTCCAAACAACCACGCCTTTGGTCCATGATTGACACTTCGAAACATGAAACCCTCGCTAGAGGACGTCAATCAAGTCACATACGATGACGTGTCCCAGACGTGTTTTATAGGGACACATGCGGAAATCTTTAAAAAAACAAAAAAAAATAGCGGCGTCCCGTTAGTTTTTCTACATAAATTGCATTTGTTCAATCATTAATGTTAATTATAGGAATTGTATTAAGCCATTTGTTGCATATTATTTACTTTTGATAGTACTGCACCAATAATAATCCTAAGACGAAATAGTGAATACTTCAAATTTAGTGGAGTGCGTGGTCCATGGCCAGTGGTAGAGCGCCGAACTCCAGATCGAGAGGTCGTGGATTTGAGCCTCGCCACGTCCACGTTATTTATTCTTGAGCAAGATAATTAATCCACATTGCTTAGTACTGGTTCTACCCAGGATCGAGAGTGATTAATCTAAGTTGCAAGAACTTGTTTCGCAATCCATGTAAAATAAATATGTTTAAACTAAATTTGATTTATTTAAATGTTAAAGTATAAATGATACTGGATATATAAATCGAGACACCCATTGCAAATACTTCAAGATTGCCGTGTGTCCCTTTAATTACAAATTGTGTAAACATCTGAGAAGATCGAAAACGGTGACGACATGAATTATATGTTTAAGGAAGTGCCGCGCTTTGCACTGTTTATATCCTAGTCACGTGGGCAGTATACATTTTAGGCTATATATGGAAGTCAATTTATAGGTAATAAGCTTAGGTACGTGTAGGTAAGCATATGTGTGATTGAGAGTATATGTGTATGAATATGAGAAACCTTATTATATATAGACATCTATTATGTAAACGATGAATAACAATAAGTGAAAAGAGTAAATAGAGGTAGGATAAAAGGGAAAAAAGGGAAAAGAAAGGCGAAGTCCCCACAACTGGTTTGGCTTAAAGAGCACCATTTACTAATCACCATGACTAATATATCAAACAAAACCGAAGGGATCAGCGGTAAAATAATAAAAAGGCAATTTAAATAAGTATAGCCCAAATGAAAAGGCCCAAGTAGTCTATAAAACATTAAATGCTCATTGTCTGATATAATGTCGGATTCCAACAAAGTGCTTTCCATCCGGTCCGCGTCCGTGATCAAATTGATAGATTCGACCTTGACCTTGACCAACATTATCTGATAAATTCGACCTTCACCAAAATATTTTAAAGTTCCAGCTGTTACCTTCACCGCGTGCACGTCGCTGCCTGGGCACACAGATACCGGTTTAAAAAAAAAAAAGTCTTATATTCTATTAAATACTGAAGGTCAGCATCGAGCAAATCCCAAAATATAGGCATGCATCTCAAAACAACAGCTGCAGTGTTAGTTTTTGAAGTCCCACAGAGCTGGCATATGCTGCAATCAACTCCGGAATAAATTATCTTTCCAATAACATACACTTTCATATGTCCACACCACATAAGAAAAGCTCTGGTGCTCGAAAAACACAGAAAACGTACATGTTTTTAAAAATCGACTCTAAGCCAGTCCGTATTATTCGCCTATATAGACCCTGGTTGACCGCCGTTTAGCCTTTGTAGAAGCTCCCGCGGACACAACAACTCATCGACACTATTCCTTACGCACAATTTGTCTTTATCCGTGCAATAAATAATGTCCAAGTACCTTTCCGACGATCACAAGTACACGTTTACAACGTTTTCAAAAATCTCCGTATCCGACGACGCCATTTGTATTGAGAATGCCGGAAGTTGATAGCAAAGCCGCAGAAATATTTGTTAAATTATCTCATTGGATAAAATACATTTGATTTAAATATTGAACCAATGAAGCGATTTGAAAATGTAATGACGTCATGGTTTAATATCAACTCCCGGCATTCTCAATGCAAATGGATACTGAGATTTTTGAAAACGTTGTAAACGTGTACTTGTGATCGTGGAAAGGTACTTGGACATTATTTATTGCACGGATAAAGACAAATTGTGCGTAAGGAATAGTGTCGATGAGCTGTTGTGTCCGCGGGAGCTTCTACAAAGGCTAAACGGCGGTCAACCAGGGTCTATATAGGCGAATAATACGGACTGGCTTAGAGTCGATTTTTAAAAACATGTACGTTTTCTGTGTTTTTCGAGCACCAGAGCTTTTCTTATGTGGTGTGGACATATAAAAGTGTATGTTATTGGAAAGATAATTTATTCCGGAGTTGATTGCAGCATATGCCAGCTCTGTGGGACTTCAAAAACTAACACTGCAGCTGTTGTTTTGAGATGCATGCCTATATTTTGGGATTTGCTCGATGCTGACCTTCAGTATTTAATAGAATATAAGACTTTTTTTTTTCTTTTTTTTAAACCGGTATCTGTGCCTGGGCACTGCCGACGTTCAGGATGCAGAGAACTTGAAAGAGGTTTGGGCAGACTGAACGTCGGTTAACCGAGAGTGAAGGTGTGTCCTGCGTCCCATCACAGCACCCATCAACTGATGTCTCCAGAACCCTGAAATCGGAAAAGTACGCGGGCTGAAGCTGAAACGGACCGGGCGCAACCATAACCCCGGGCATCAAACGTGAAAGCGGAAGTCCACATTCGACGAAGTTTTTCACACACTTCAGACGTCCTAAGGGGGACACAGACATCGGGCGGTGTGTGCGGCGCAGGGGTCATAATGTGATCGGTGTGGCCCTCAAGCGGATCGTTTTCCAGCAGCGGATGTAGCCTGCACCACCTAGACGTCGTCCGGGCCCCCACTTCACCGCCGCAGCAAAAACTACAGAGCGAAAGCAACAACTACCAACATACGATGAACGGAGATGACTACCCAGCACCACAGCAACACCAGAACAACAAAAACACTCATCTATCTGCGACGTATCTAGCACGTCGCAGATAGGACACAGTCAGCAATCATGTAGGGTGACCTTTTGGGTCGACCCTTGCCAGCACCCACAGATCACAGACAGATGGGACTGCGGATCTGGTCTTACTTGTAGTATAGCCACGGGCGTATATGATGCAGTACTACCGGAATGATTGCTGACTGGTCGAGAGTGAAGATGTCTCCTTCGTCCCGCCAGCTTGGAACAATGCCAGGAACAACCACAGAAGTAGCTAGTTGGGCGTCGGCAGCCTGCATGGAATGAGTGAATGGTGTGGTATGTGTAGAATGTATGGTCGACGACACGGTAGCTGAATGAAAGTGGAGAAGCCTGGCGTTGTACACGGAGCGAAGGAGTCAACAATCTGCGTGCCTATAGAAGTACAGAACTATATTACGATAGTTGCTATAGCCTCCGGGGACGCAGGTTGCAGTTGGCGTGGTGGCCCAAAGACAGGACCCCGAGCATATACCAGTAAAGCACCACCTAGCGAATGTAGGAACCAGTACCACGCCAGACAACACTTCACCGCCGCAGCAACAACTACACAGAGCGAAAGAGACACACCATCTACACATAATCAATGGAACTGACAACACAGCAGCAGCACCAGATCAACCAACATACTCCACGCAGATCACAGTCCAGACTCTAGTGTACCCATCGTTTCAAGATACGTGTCGTAAGATTGCGCTTGTCGTGTCTGTTGGTGGAGGGACTATAAACCTCAAAACTACACACACACACACACACACACACACACACACACACATTTCAAAGTAGGTCTTCAAAGAAGGTCAGGTCAGTAGACCAAGAAAGGTAAAGGTCGACCTATTTTCTAATCTAAAAGCAAATCAGAAATGAAACATATATAGTACATACGCGAAAAAACTAACCTTATGCAGATACATTCTACTCATAGGTTATATAGATGGGTATGTAAGAGGTAAACATAAGTGTGTAAGTAGACATTTATTATGTAAACGTTGGATAACAATAAGTAAATAGAGGTATGATGTAATACAAACATCAGCGCAACTCAACAGTCGATGTAAACATACGCGATGTAAATTCAAAAAAGCGGCCCGCAACAGCACCTTTTAGGCTATATATGACCGGCGTAACTCTCTGACAAGTCGTTTCAAAATTACACGAGGCAGATACGAAAACCCCGAAAAGCGGCACGCGATAGGAACAGCACATGTAAGGCCATATTTAACAAACATATCAGTATCCTTGCTGTTAAGAAACCAACGCGTACAAATAAAACAATCCAAAAGAACTGGATGAGACAAGTTAATAGAGTAATGTATAATACATAGTACGTGGCGTATGATAACAAAAACGTCGGTTCGCGGAGATAACATCAGTCATAAGTACCAGCACATTTTAGGCCACTTATGGCATTCAATTGTTTAAACAACAAGTATAGAAGAAATAGTAACGTTATTAGTAAATATAGCAGTCATATAAAAATAGTTTTTTATTTTTAATAAATAAAAAAAAATAAAAAAAAGGCATGTGACCGCTTAAGAAGTAACTTACAGTAATAACTTATATTATAGTACAAAGTAATGATAACATATAGAACCAGTAAATACGGCACATACCCATTTAGAAATAGGGGGCGCCTCCTTACGGTCCCTTTCATCACCAACCTGTGGCTGACACAGGGGTCGTCTTGACTGGACACTGTTATCAACCATTATTGTCCTCTCTACCCGCGGCGGCCTATTCACCCGGGGTGGTGAAGCAGCTGCCGCCTTATCTCAGTCTAGACAATAACAGAGACTCAGCAGCCACCAATGTAAAGCAACCACTCAACCCGGGTAACTCTAAGGCCCCCGCGCCCGAAAAAAAACCAAAAAAAAACAAAAAACATAAACACATTATGAACCGAACAGTCCCCAGTTCGATGTCCATAGGTATACATATACTGTAAATGGACACACTAATCACCCCCCAAGATGGCATAGCACAGGCATAACCCTCATCAACCCCCAGCAAATATGATATGATCAAAACATATCATAACATCGCAAATCAAGCACGCACCACATACACCCCAACGCCAATCACAAGTAGGACCGGAAGGAACCAACACACGAAATTAGGTTGAATTATTGTACCCATCTCGGTGAGATACCGAAAGGCTTATCGAGTATGTTGGTGGAGGAACTATAAACCTGAGAACTACACACACACACACACAGGCAGTTTAACCGAGATGACATGTAACTTATTTTTCATATAAACAGTGTCTGAGATTTTATGCAACTTGTTTTTCAAATTTCAAACCGAATAAAGCGTTTTCATTGACAGAATAAGTGGGGCAAACTGTAATATGTATTACGTACATGTAGAGATAGAAACAACAGACCCAACAGATCACATTTACCATAATATAAAAAGTATATCTTGTAAGGGGGGGGGGGGGGCAACTTATTTTACTTAATGCATGAGCAAGAGCCGTTATTGTTGTTGTTTTGCCATAAAACATTACTGAACTAATAGAATAGCTAGCAACATTATCAATTTTCTGCCTTGTAATAGATATCCGTGAAACATTTTGTCATTTGTTTTTTTTAATCCAGACACCGATATATGTAGACGGACGGCGATATATAAATAGATCTAGATCTATAACACTATTGGCAGAAGAGGGTGTAAAGTTAACAAATAAATAAACCTACAAAGTATATATGAAACAAAGACACAGTGTTTCTTTCACCGGATTCATTTAAATTTATTTGCTGAAATTATTTAGCAATCTTTTGAAAAAGACGGTTACATTATATTAGCGCCGTCAGCTGATTCACGTAAAGACGCATGCTTCTAATTCAACAGCTAAACAATCACGGTGTATATAAAGATCTAAGACTATATACCTTTCTACAATTTAGCATACCAGTAGGAACGCCACGGACCTATAACATATCAGTTCTGTTCGCATTTTTACTCCGCGAACATGGACTATTTCTTTGTATTTTACGGACTATTTTACGAATTTTCAATTAAAAAAGACGAACATTTTTTACACCCGAAATTGGGCGTGCTACGTCGGCGAGCACTACGAATACCTATGGAGTCTAACAACACGCGTACAGTGTTTTATACCGTAGATTATGTAAAAACAAATACCTTACCGGACGAAATAACGTCCCATTATGTGTCAACACGGTGCAGTGTTGTTGACAGGTCACCGTGACATAACTTGACACGTGACATAAATTGACATGTTGGTGCAAATTGGATTTGGGATTACTGTCTGCTGCTAGAGGTCCATTATCAAGGTATTTGTTTTGTCATTAAAATGTGTTTGTTAATAAACAGTACACACCACTTTTAGATCGTACATATTTAGACATTGGCCAAATATAGTGCCTGAAAAAGTGGTGTATACTGTATAATAGAAAGTTCATAATCACTATAAGAGTTTTTCGTGTACTCCGATCTTTCAAGTAACTGGATGTACTGTAAACTGTAGAACGTTTCGTGGAATAAAACAATTACTAGTAGAAATGCTAACAATGTATCAATGTCCCCCGCACCCCCCCCCCGCACCCCCACCCCCACCCACCCAAGTACGGTAGGTGGGGGGGTAGATGTAGCTTGCATACCGAAAACAAGGAGGGGGTAAGGAAACTAGAAGCCCCCTCCACCCCCACCCGTCAGATGCATGAATATATACAGAATATTTGTTGTTTTGGAGTGAATAACATATTTTATTTCATATAGAAGTGAGAAAACTTTATATTTTCACGAATGCGAAGCATGAGGCCAGAAAAAAAATATCTGTGTTTCTGGTTACCCGACCGTCCCTATTTTTTGGCGTCGACCCTACAGTTTTTTATCTCTAAAAAAAAAAGGAAAAAAAAGAAAAAGACGAAAAAGCTGGGTACGAAACGGTAATGTACGAAAATAATGAGTACGAAACGCGCTAAAACATGGCCGCCTCCATGATTCACTGCGCGTCTGTTTTGGCTATTAGAATCGGTAAATGCAGCCATGGGACAGAGCAGAAGTTATGAAAAACATTAATCATGACATGCTGCCAGCAGATTTGTTCTTCCAATACCACCCAGCCTCAGGAAATTATAAAATTCAATCTTATGTAAACTCGTAATGGCAGAAAATATGCGTTTTCAATTTATTTTATTCAAAACAAACAAGTTAAGAAGATATCATGAGGTTGTTTTCCTTCTCTCCTTGCAAAATCACTACAAATTAACTACTTCACAAAGTTAAAGATACCTTTAAAGGGACGCTGTCCGTAAGTAAGCTTATTGAGCATAACCAAATAACTGTCTGACTTTTATTCAGTGAAATGTATACATGAAAACATGAGGACAGACCCTAAGAAGTATGTAGGAATACATTCGTGAGTTTGAAAAAAAAGAAGTTTTTATTATATGTAAATAAAGTTGGACCCACAATATTTACCTTTTCTGCGATCACGTGACTGCCATTAGCGCATTAGGTTTTCACCATAGTATGTATTGTGTAATATGTATAGCCCGCTTAGCTCAGTCGGGAGCGTTGTCGACCACTTTATCCTCACGCACACTATTATTACTGCGACTGTAATTTTAGTTTGAGCTGCGAGTTCAAACGCACGAAGCGGATTTACTTTTTTTTTGTTACTTCGATTGAATTCCGTCAAACAATCTTGCTTTTAATTAGTAAATATTCAATAATGTTTAGTGTGTAATGTTTGCGAACATAATTATTGTGTGTTTTATAAGCTAAAAGTTACGGACAGTGTCCCTTTAACATCGCCCAAACCACATGGGCAAAAACAATAAAAAAAAAAATAAAAAAATTACCGACTTACCTACCCTAATTTTTTCAGCTGAGTAAGCAGAAACACAGGTGTTGTTTTTTTCTGGCCTGAGTGAAAATATAAACGTTTTCTCACTTCGAGATGAAATAAAATATGTTATTCAAGACAAAACAACAAATTTTATTTTTATTTTATGATTTTATAAACAATTATTTAAGCAATTTCAGTAACTAAACCGTTTTACACACGCTTCTTTCCAAGTCACGATGACGTAACGAAACGTTACATGACGTCACCTTTTTTGAAACCATTAACGTCACAGCAAAAAGGTAATTAAATACATAGTTGATTTAACAGTATAGCAGTAGGAATATCTTGTAATCCTTGTTACTGTGCATGCACATTGAAAAAGTAGTCCCGACAGCTACTGTGGAAATAAAACTCTATATTCCACAGTGTGGAATAACACTTTTATTTCACTGATAAATCACAGTATTTCATTGCTTATCATAAAATAAAAATTGTTAGCGTTGTCTCTATATCGTTATGTTATCCCATTTTCTCGCACATTCGTGAATACGTAACCCCATGCAACTACCATTGAAACAATGTAAACTGCCATTGACATTTGACTGAAATCGGTCAGATTCATATTTATGTACAGTAGAGTTTTGAGGCAAGGCAGTGATTTTGAATTTACATTTATTTACATTTACTAGATACTTTCTGTTGCGAAAAAAAACGCGCCAAATTTCGAGAAAGTATACATCACTTAAAAGCTTGTATAGTTGATTTAACAGTATAGCAGTAGGAGTATCTTGTAATCCTTGTTACTGTGCATGCACATTGAAAAAGTAGTTCCGACAGCTACTGTGGAAATAAAACTCTATATTCCACAGTGTGGAATAACACTTTTATTTTACTGATAAATCACAGTATTTCATTGCTTATCATAAAATTAAAAATTGTTAGCGTTGTCTCTATATCGTTATGTTATCCCATTTTCTCGCACATTCGTGAATACGTAACCCCAAGCAACTACCATTGAAACAATGTAAACTGCCATTGACATTTGACTGAAATCGGTCAGATTCATATTTATGTACAGTAGAGTTTTGAGGCAAGGCAGTGATTTTGAATTTACATTTATTTACATTTACTAGATACTTTCTGTTGCGAAAAAAAACGCGCCAAATTTCGAGAAAGTATACATCACTTAAAAGCTTTTAAGGAGGTGGAGCTACTACGCTTGCATCCAGTGTGTCTCAAAAGAAATGACTATTCCATGGGCTGGAAATATTCTGTGAAAGTGGAACAATGTTTTTAATGGATCTCCAATTCAGGCTACATTATATTTTACATGTATAATGAATGATGAGAGATGTTTGTATTACATTAACCGTGTAATTGAGCACAAGTAGTATTCATGTTTTACTCAATTTAGTTCTTCTTTTCTTTTTCAGAGAGGCCTCAAATGTGAATCATGCCCTTGAGCAGCTCTAAGTGAATTGATACTGACGACTTCAGAATGTCAAGCCGTATTAAATGCCATTGGATCATATGGAGGTTGGAGCCTTTTTAAAAATTGTTTGCACTTGTGTAGTTCTTTAAATGAAGCTTGTATTACCACACGTGTTATGCTTGCACGGTGCTGTTCAAAGTTAGAGTAAAAAATGTTTTCAGTGTTATTGGAGAGCACTGTAATAACAACACATAAAATATTTTTTAAATTTTAATAGATTTGGCAAATATGGGGCTTAACAATTGGGCTGCCGGTAAGCACAAAAGACCATTATGGCAAGGCCTTACAGTAGAAAGCATTAAGCAATAGAGCAAATTGAATATTACAATATTAAGGACATAAATAAATGTGCACCAAATTAAATGTTCATTATGAAGGCAACTTTTCTTATAAGCATTTAAGCAAGTGTTGAAAGCACGGTTGATATTCAAGCATAATTGCAAGTGCACCGAATTCAATCAATTCAAATGTGTTATACTAATTCGTACGGACAGCAAATTTGTATATGATTTATGTTTAGATTACAATTCAGTCTCTGGGTATACAGGAGCTGAATAAAGTTAAACTTAAACTTATATGTCCTTCCTTTCACACCTTCGCTGCCCGCCGATAATTAAACACTACAACACTGAAACACATCAACTAGTTGTGATCCAAATTTTCCATCAAGTATGTAAGTGCACTGAATGTCCATGCCACACCAGTAATTGTTGACTAGGTAAGTGGATCCATGTGAAGGCATCAACTGAAAATATATAACTCAGAAAAAACACGATCTTGCAACATAAAATGCTATCTGTTGAATAGAAGTATTGACACACATTTAAACTGTCTTAAATGAACTTGTTGTACTTATACAACTGGAATTGCAACATAAAATGCTATCTGTTGAATAGAAGTATTGAAACACATTTAAAGGGAGTACATCAGGATTTTTCTAGAGAATATTTTAAATTATAAAAATGTTCCAATTCATGATAAAACACTTATATCCGTCAAAATATGATGTTCGAACCATATTGTTAAGTTTTAAACTTCGAATACACCATATAGCTAGAACGGAATCGGGCATAAAATGCTGAAATTAACCCTGGTGCGTAACCTAGGATAGCAAGTATTACTGTTCAGAATGAATTTCCTTGTAACTAAGGGGTCATTTTTAGGATCATTCATTATGTTTCGGAGCTTTAAAATAGAAAATATCATTATTTGTCAATTTTAAGTCGGACCCCTAGACCCCTTTGAAAAACCTGATATACTCCCTTTAAACTGTCTGAAATGAACTTGTTGTACATATACAACTGGAAGACATATTATCGATTTAAAACAAATGATCCTGTGGGCTGGGAGGGAGGGAATTTAAGTTTTTAAATGTAAGCTCAAAGCACATCTTACCTATTTATGAAAAATCAACATGCCGGTGTACATGTACGAACAAATGCACCGTGAAAATTACTCAATAAGTGGAAAACCCAGTAACGTGTCCCCCAATAACTGTGACTATAAAATAGATTTTTTAAAGTCAGTAATAATGCAGCGTGATTGTCATATGAGATCGTATATACTACATGTACTGGATACATGAGAAAACAAGTTGTGTTAAAGGGACACTAGGCAGTCTTTATTTGTTTAAAACTTCTGGAGTTCGGTCATTTTTTTCTGCATAATTTGCATTTGTGCAATCATTAATATTATTTATTAGAATAGTTCAGAAGAAATTGTTTTACACATTACTTACTGGTGATAATAGTGCACCTATAATATATTTAAGTATTTGATAGAATAACGAAGACAAAATGAAAAATGACACTTTTATTTAATTTTTAATGCAAGCAGGTTTAAATTTAAAATGTTACCAGGTTAACAAATGGAGATGCTAATGTTAATGCTTGATAAAGACTTCAAAATTGCCGTGTGTCCCTTTAACACCAACAAATTACAATATGATTATGTTATATGTGATGGGTCCCCAATTTATTAAAGGGACACAGAGCAAATTTCCAATCTTGTGTCTGTTTTACACATTTTCACATCAGAACAGACCAAACATCTACAAAAGTGTCTTCTCAACTGCCCTATTTAATCGTGTTTTATTTCTAAAACTAGCGGCATCACCCGGTTTTGAGAGAGAAAATAAATAATTGTATATTAATGTTTTCTCCCCATGTAAAATGACCTTACTAAGTCATTTAGGCTTACTAAGTCATTTAGGTAAAATATTCTATGAATTTAACAATTTTAGATTTTTGGCAAGAGGTGTTTTTTATTCGCCTTCTAGTAAAAATGGCTTATAGAGCTTTGCACCCTCTGTCAGATTTAATTTTCCTTATAATATATTCTTGCTGTTCTGTTGGATGAAAATACATTAAAATTGTTCTGTAATCATGTCAGATCAATCCTATACTCGTATGATACACAATATAATATGTATTGACCCTTTATTTGATGTGCCATTTACTCAGTTTTGGTCAAGGAACGTTTATAGCATATCGGATTTGAATCCAGTGAACACGGATGCAAGTCTTACTGGCGCCACTGGGTTACTTCGATGTGTCCTGCTAGCCTCGTTCGTCTGATGGGAACGTAAACCGGGTGGTCCTGTGTATCGGAGTCTGTCCTCCAAGCACGTTAAAGAACCATAGGTATCTAATCGGTAGTAAGCGTAGGGCAGGGTTCCTGGGTGCCTATGTATCTTTCCTCCTCTCTTTGGGGCGGCTCGAAATAACCTAAAAAACGTGTTGATGAGGCGTTAAATAATAATTAAATTTAAAACTGTCCCATTCCCCTAAACATGCCCTAGCTCCCCCTCGCAACACCTGATTCAAATTGAATACTCTGCTCGACTTATATTAACTTTTTATTCTATGTCTTTATTTTCTTTCAGGCTGCACGCCATGTGGAAGAAGACTCCATGTACACCACTGTCCAGAGTCAATGCTGAATTTTATGTTCGCTCAGTTATTTGCTTAATAAAGTATACATATGATATGAACTAAAATATTGTCTTTATAATTATGTCTTCCACCACAAAGTAGTAGGTGAGACAGAATATATTTGGCCTTTCCGTTCGTCCGTCACAAATCTTGTCTGCGCTACTTGTTGGATTTTGACGAAACTTTGTACGAAGCATCAGTATGTGCATATCAAATATTGAAGGTCAAGGGCGCCGTGACCCAATAATGATTATGAAAAACCTTGTCTGCACTGTCCACTTCCCCAGAAGCAAATCTCATCAAAATTCATGGTTTGAGTGCATTTGGTGAGAGAATGATGCCTTTTGATTTTGAGGTCATTAGGTCAAAGGTCATTGTCACCGTAACATGATAATGTAAAGAAATATAAAAAGATCGGACAGGGAAAGTAGCATTCAAGGAGGACAGTCAACCACAAAACACAGAAACAAACACGCAAACAGACAAACAAGAAGGCAAAAGTAATAATAAATGCAAACGACATCACAAAAACAAAAGGGTTGACAAAACCATAAATCCATAAATTAAAAAAAAATAATATTAAAACAAACAAAACAACGATTGCAATGAAAATAGATCTAGAAAAAATGTACAAATGATCATAAAGATATGATTAATATGTTCTGATATTGGAAGAGAATGCCCGCAAAAGGGGCCCATTTAGATTTACAATAAATAAAAAATAATAGCGTGATTATATAACGCTATAAACGCCAAGAAAACAACAAATATTCAGACCGTTAGTAAACGCCGTGAACGTCAAAGTTGTTTACTTTTAAAAAACGGAAATGACGTCGTCAGTTATGACGTCGCGTAGGTGAAAAGTTGACATTTTAAATTAAAAAACGCTGACATTTTAAATTGACGTTGACGTTAAAATAACGTACGCTAACATTACAGTGTTTCGACATGTTTGACTATTTTCTCCATTTATGAACTGTAATTATTTAAACAACTATCTATAAATTGATTTAAAGACAAATGTTGCACAAAGAAATTGTTAAAACGACTTTAATTGAAATCTTTTATAGAAATGTTAAGTAAATTTATTTAGTAAAAACTCAAACGTATATACGTTCTTAAAACAAATTTAAACCTCGAGCACGTTGATATTGTAATTAAGTTGTCTAGATCATAGATGCAAATTATTTATAAAAGGAATAAACTAGAATATACGGGTTTTTTTAATTATTAAAAATGAGGCGAATCATTTCGATATCAATCGCAGTATTTCACAGTAATCAACAAATAAGCCGGCATGGAATTTTATAAGTTATTGTTACTGGAGAAGCGGATGTCATCCCCTTTGTTTATTCCAAACGGTTGAATAGTGTTGAGTCGACGGATCCAATAAGATTCGCGTGATTTTCGAGTGTGATCTGACCAATTAGGGTTGTGGTCTATTCAGCAAAGGGATATACATGTCCTGTGAGCAGAGATGTTCTGCGACTGGCGACCTGGCGAGTTTGCGTGTGTTTACGTCAGATCTATGTAGGTTAATCCTTTGGTTTAGAGGTAGTTTTGTTTCACCTACATACTGTTTTTGACATTGCTTGCATGTCATCAGATAGACGACATAACTCGTTTTGCAATTGGCATGGCATTTTATATTGACTATGCCGCCAGTCGAGGATTGTTTAAAACTATGCGTGACATACATGAGTTTGCATGTCTGGCATCTAGGCATACCACAGGGACTTGATTGTCCAACTGAAATCACAGTGGGGTTTGGTTTTAATTTTGCTCGTACCAGTATATCCCGCAGATTTTGGGGTCTTCTGTAAGCAATGAACGGTTTCTCTGAAAATAGTTTCTTGAGCCGATCGGATGATCTATGACGGGCCAGTGACTCGTTAAAATCCCTTTAACGTCAGGTGCGTTTGGGTGGAAGGTAAGTACAAATGGTGTTATTACATAAGATGCATCTGGCTTGTTTTTGTATTGCAAGATATTGTTTCTATTGTGCTCTCTTGCCCTCGAAATGGCATTCAAAATGTCCGCATGTTTGTATCCTCTGTTGAGCAAGTGAAAGTTCTTTAGCTCGGATCTCAAATGTATTTGGATCCGAGCATATGCGTCTGATGCGTACTGCTAAACTGTATGGTATATATTTTTAGAGCAGTGTTTTGGGTGGCAGCTACTCGGCAGTAAGTATTGGTGACTATCTGTAGGTTTAGTGTATAAATCGACTGTTATTTTGCCGTCCTCTATTTGTGACTGTGTGTCCAGGAAAACGTGTTCTGTGTTAGACATTTCAGCCGTAAATTTAATGGTAGGGTGAAATTCGTTAGCTTGTTCCAGAAAGTAGTGAAGAGATTCGGTGCCATGGCACCATTTCATGTCAATATCGTCTATAAAACGAAGCCATGTGAGGGGTTTTAAGGGTACCGATTGTAGAAGACGACTTTCAAGTTCGCCCATGAAAATTTTGGCATACGAGGGAGCCATTTTCGTGCCCATCGCGGTACTTGGATTTGAAGATAGTGCTTACCATTGAACTCAAAATTATTACATTTAAGAATCAAAGTAAGCAGTTTGACAAGGTAGTGGGTGGGTGGGTTTTTTATGTCCCTACTATCCCATACATTTTGACACGCTAAAATACCTTCATCATGCGGGATGTTTGTGTATAAGGATGTAACATCCATGGATACTAAGAGGGTGTCGGGAGGGTATTGTGACTCTATGTTCCTCAAGTAATCTGTTGTGTCTTGCAGAAATGAAGGTAAGTTACGTACATGTGGTTTCAAGTGATGATCTACAAACTCGGAAATGCGCTCAGTGGGTTGTCCATTTGCCGAAACAATGGGGCGTCCGGGATTTCCCGATTTATGTATTTTCGGGAGCAAATAAAAACGGCCTCCTTTTGGTTGTTCTATTAAGAGATATTCCATATTTTTCTCACTAATGCATTTCTGTAACCGTCTCTTCTACTTGTTTAGCAAATTCAGCTGTGGGATCATGATCAAGTTGTTCATAGTAAGTGTGATCATTAAGTACCTTTGGAACCTAAATATATATTTAGGTTAAACAACTATATAATTATGCCCTATAAAACTTTTTGGATTCACGCGTACAGTGTTTCACAACACCACAAATTTGGCAAGTGCTCCATTGACACAATGTCATGTCCACATGTTTATGTTATGCAATCTTCGAGTCTACACTGTATAATGTTTGTTACTGACAGTAGCATGTCTGTTACTCGTCAGTCATTTATTTACTTGGTTAAAGGGACACATGCCAATCTTGCTTTCTTTAAAACTCGAGTCGCACCATCAGTTTTAAACGAACAGTTAAAAGAATATACTTCTGCCTGTTAAACTTATATTAGTTTATCGCTTTTTCTGATTTCGAAAATTAACTCTGCAACGTATAATGCCGCCATCATGATTTCATTTTCCGATATACCGTTGCAACATTGTTTGTTAAAATTATTTGGGCACTCTGACATAAACCCAAAGCATGTATAGATCAAAAAATGTGTGTAAAATACATGGACACATACATTTTAAATATATATGTTTACATAACGAAATTATTTAATTGTTTCTGTAGCCGGTCGTCTTTCTAAATGAATATGAATGTTGCCGTCTTTGGGTCGGACGGTCCTGTTAGTTAATTATGTTCTTGCCTAGGATTTGTTTTATATTTTTTTCGACAGAGGAAAGATGTATCTACGCGTACATGCTTTTGCCTTTTTTCTCGCTTCTAAAATGATGAAATAAATCGAATTTGATTAAAACTGCGCATTCGCAGCTATATACAACTTAATCAATACGGTATGGAGGGTGGTGGGGGTGGGGTGAGGGGCGGGGTGGCAGGGATACTACCGTAATGGTGTCCTTGAGAAAAACTGTGAACATTCTACTCTAATAATTTATTAAATACAGAACAATGTTGAAATCAATATATCTCTTAAAAAGGATTTCATAATTTTACGGTTTTATATCCCGCGTGAACATTAACTTCGAAAGGCGATTGTTCATATTTTAGCGAATACGGTGTACCTTGTTAATTTTTGGTGGGGGGTGGGGGGTGGGGTGGGGGAGTAGTTTTTTCTGATTGACTTTAAATTTTGGTTTTTAATAGTAGACATGTCAATGAAAAATTCATTATCGCTGTTAAAACTTCATTATTTTGCTATTTTTTCGGCTTCAGAAAATTAGCACTGCAACATATATTTTCACCATCCTCATTTCCTTTCCCGACGTACCGTTGCAATTTGGTTTGTTAAAACCTATTTTGAGCACTCCGGCATAAACCAAAAGCATGTATAGATCAGAAATTTAATCTGAAATGCATGGATACATACATTTGAAATATATGTATTAAAATAATAGAATTATTTCATTTCTTGTGTACCCGGTCGCGTCTGTAAATGTATATGCATTGTGCCGTCTTTGAGTCCGTGGGTCATGTTAGTTAATTTTTGGGGGAAAAAAGTATTTGTCTCCGATTTCATTAAAATTTTGCATATGGACAGAGTAAAGATTTATCTACGCGTACATGCATTTGTTTTTATTCTCGCTTCTAAAATGACGAAATAAATCGATTTTGATTTAAAAGTGCATTGTCGGCAATTTAAACCTTAAAACGACCTAAATTCATCCCTTTGAAAAATACCTTTAACTTTTAATGGGAATTACAAGAAGTATACACCAATTATGTTCGACCAATATAGTTTGTGAATATTATTACTTTAACAAGATCTGTGATTGTGTTTTGTGTATAAATCTGACCAGTGACACTTTTCCCGATAATGTCATTTTGTTATCGATTTTATCACGTGACCTTGTTTGATAGATATTCCTACGCCATAGGACTGGCGTTCCTACTGGTGTGCGCTATGGGGTATAATTGGCTACTGTGACAAAACGGGACAACCAATAAGTGTAATATTTATACAGTCCAGGGTTTCCTAAACCGCATTTAACCTCAACCAAAATTCCATTAAATTTCTTATAGACTTGGAGTTTAAGTAAAATTCAAGCAGACACCAGTGTTTCCTACATCACATTTATCTACATTAAATTTCATTAAATTTCATGTTAAAGTGGAGTTTTAGTGAAATTTAAGCAGACACCAGTGTTTCCTACACTATATTTATCTGCAATAAAATGCTATTAAATTCCATGTAAAAGTGCAATTTAACTGAAATTTAAGCAGACACCAGTGTTTCCTACACTTTAGTTATCTGCAATAAAATGTTATTAAATTCCACGTAAAGTGCGTTGAAGCTCCTGCGTGGTCGAGAGGTTAACGACGTTGCGTTGTAAACCTTCTCGTCTCTCACCGTTGCGAGTTCGAATCCCACTGGGAGTTCAATTTGTAAGTGAAAAAGTGTCGATTCTTACGGATGGCGGGAGGTATACAGTACTTGTTCTACCCAAAAAAACAATGTGGTGTCTGTCTCTATCACAAAAAAGTCGACCGTCATATATGGCCTAAAATGGGCTAAAAATGACGTACAACACCATTCAAAATAAAAGGGAGGTGTCTCCGGTAAAAAGAACCAGGAACCGGATTTAAGTGCATAGTTAGCAACTTAAAAACAACATATTCCTTTGGAAGTAACAATCATAACATAGAGAATAAAGTAGCAGACTCGGTTTTATTGAGTCTGTTCATGAGAGATAATGTAAGAAGCAACACCCCTCACACCCACTCTCACTAAGTCTTTCTTAAGACAGAACCAATTTGAAATATTAAAATAAAGTAAACACTTAAATAATGTAAACTGCGGTGGGGTGAGGGAAACTGAAGAATTTTTTTTTGTCAAGGTCAGCTAAGAAGATACCTAATTTACGTAAGTGAAACACATTTCAGCTAAATTTTACTTTGTGACTTACTTAGTGAGGTTTTAGGTATTAAAGTAACACTTCAGGAATTATTGTTGAAACAGGCGCCAGGAACCTGCTTGGATTGCTACAAGCTGGTGTACAATACGATACATTATGACGGCAATACGTTTCCATCCCAATTTCAGAAGTGGTGGGTGCCTCTGCATTCTCACATTTCAAAGTTACAACAGTCCCCAGTCAATTGAATGTTTTTTAACGGCTCATCAACACAGTATATGTTATTTAGAGCCGCCCCAAAGAGAGGGGAATTATACATAGGAATCCAGGAACCTTGCCCTACTCTTATTATCGAATAGTATAACGTGCTCGGAGGATAGACCGATACACGGGACCACCCGGTTTACGTCCACATCCGACGGACGAGCTAAAGAAAACTCTGCGGCATCACGAAGTATACTCGGGGCCTCCGGTTACAAATCCGCCGCGCTACCGACTGCGCCACGCCAGTCCCCAGTCAAACCTCTGATTAAAACCAGCGATAAATAAGTGTGGGCATGCGCTGTAGATATTTTAGAGCAGATTCACAGTCGTCGATTATCGATTTTAATTAAATTGCAATTTAGATAATATCTACATTAAAATGATGAATTACAAGCATAATTAGTGTGATGAGTTGTAATTAGCTATATTTAAATTGACCGAAATAATCGCACTTAACGTTAATTATTGAGTATTGATTGCTTCAGCTTGAAACGGATGCTTTCCAAATAAGTGACATATTGTGCCAGAGGATTTACAAAGGGTAATGTTGTAAAACTGGCAAGCAAGAATGCAGCCTCTACCGGATATGTATACTCAGCAAAAATAGAAACGTCCCTCTTTTAAGCTGTGATTTGCATAGGGTTGACTTTGTTACACTTTGTACACCAATCTAGATGCAATTTCATCATTTTATACTTATCACAAAATCATTCTGATCAATATTAATAATCATCAAAAACCAAAGTTTGTCTGTTCTGCCAAAGTAAGTTTTATTCAAATTGCGAAAGCACTATATTTTTATTATAAAGGGGGGTAATCTAAAAATATTCGTGCTTGAAAGCTGTATGGCGCAAACATGAGTGATCAGCGTCTTTTCTCTGTTTTTGTGGGGATGAGGTCATTTTCTGTTTATTTCAATATAACAAAACTGTGTTAACTCAAAAGTTTTAACCACAAGACCCGGAAATGCTGTTTAAACCAAATCAAAGGAATAAGTTTGCCCACAAGTTTGATTCAAAGAAAACTGTTTTCATGACAGTGCTGGCCTTTAACTAAGGTATTGGCTTATAAATTAAATAAAATATAATTTCATTGTGTCTAAATCTATGGGTAAAGTTGGGGACGTTTCTATTTTTGCTCAGTATAATTATCTACAGTAACGAAGCATGTTGGACTATTTCTATCCTGGTGATGTTTGAACAGCGAGTTAGATACAATTAGTGCTAAGAATGTGTTTATTTGTTTGGCACATTTAAGGCTATGTATGATGGTCAATTTTTTGTGGTGGAAGCAGACCACCCACCTATTCTTGGGTAGAAATCTGTGCTGTATACCTCCCGCTATCCGTAAGAATTGACACTTTCTCACACGTTGAGGTTCCGGTGGGATTCGAACCTGCAGCGGTGAGAGGCGAGATGGTTAACGTCTCACACCACAGTTATTTTCCATAGGGTCCCATTGTATTGTTTTGGTCGTGGAATAGAGATAAACACAATTTACAACGTAATAATATGACAAAAATACAACCACATGATGTGTAAAATGAGGCTGAATTAGCTAGAAATCTTATATCAACATGAATTTCCTGTGGTCTCTGCCTAAAATGCTGTATATTTAGAATCTAAGGATAAATTGTATGCAATGGAAAGTTTTGTAAATTTTAAAAAAGTGTATTTTTGTTTTATCTACCTCCTTTATTAGGGCACGAGTATTCAAGGGAGATAATAATGTTGTGAATTCTTTAATGTTGTTAACCTCTCTACCACGGATGAGCACTAAAAATGTGTAGTGGAAAGAAGAAATGCATCCGTGTTTAGTCAATTAAAGTGGATTTTATTTAAAATCTCACAAAACATATAACAATCAACATAAGCTATGTCATGACTTTCATGTCGACCACAATACTAGGAAAACAGTGTCATACTTTCCTCCATAAAATTGGCCATCTATACCAAATTCTCAAACTCGTCGGTCAATATTCATAAAGCTTCTTAGCCATATCTTAACTAAAGTCAGATTTTATCAATTTTTTAAACACCATTTTCTATCAATTTAGACGTTATTTTAATAATGATTAATAAGTTTATGGATACATAAAACATACAGATAATTATTTATCTTAAAATACGAGGTTTGTAGTGTCCCTGGGAGGGTAATAAGGATATTTAAAAAATGCAAAAATCTTAAATGTTGACTTAAGTAATACTTTCCACTTAAGGTGCTTTATGAAAACGGGTCCTTATGTTTTAATACATAATTTTATAAACATACCATTGATTTCGATAGAAAACGTTTGTATGGATAATCTTCAAACTATAGTGTTATGCGTCGCTCATTCGTTTCACCAGCAACAAGTAGATTACAAAACATGTTTTGGTGCATCAATTTACAAGTAGCATTGCTCTCAACAAAATCACGGCCTTTGGAAATAGACACGTCACAAATAGGGCTCGACCCAACGAACACGTAAATAGTGCTTTATAATAATGCGTTATTCAGTTAGTCTAACCATATCCAATTTCTGCAATACAATACTGCTGTTTCTGGTGAAATATTAGATTACTAGTTACTTGTAATTCCGCAGAGGACACTAATGCTTATTTCCAATTACTAAAATAGGCTATAAATTGGGTTAGCATAATCAATATGTGATTGGAAAATAATAAGTCGTCTGCTAATTCATGGCAAGCGTGTATTTCGTGTGTTAAGGTTATAATAGCGTAAATGTGTCTCCATGCCCCTTCCATAGTAAAGTTAGAATGTTGACAACCTGTTAAAAACTCAAACCTGATTAGAATTTTGGGAAACTGTCTTTATCATGCAAAAAAACATGTCTGCTATTAAACATCAACAAGGAAATAGGGGGTTGAATACCTCCTAAGAAACATTTCTTCAGCTGTATACTAACACCGGGTCAAAGGTCAAGGCTATTTTCAAGCTCCCTTTTCAAATATCATCAACATGTCCAGAATACAGTTACAGCCAAAAAATACCAGGAAACTGCACTAAAAAAGGTTTTTAAAGAAAAAATATTAGCACTCTTTAATACAGAACTACTTTCGATGCACCAGGCGAGCACATCCGGCTGATTTAGTGCAATTAAACCTTAACCATTCACGAGACATCAGTCTGCTCTGTAAAGTCCCTATCCCGCCTTCTACAGGCATATTTACAACATATGTACACCGTTTCTAAACCTACTGACGCCGAGGTATATAAGTATTCTTTTTCGTCGGCATATAAGCCGGCGAATATATTTATGATTATCTGGGAGGAGAAGTAATTAATGGGAACAATTTTATTTTTGACGTACTATTAAAGTAATACTTTTAACACATATTCTGATATGGTATTGACATAATATTAAAATAAATGTTTTTTTAAACTGTATGTGGATGAATGTACTCGTTATATAAACGTCGTTTTTGTGCCAGTGTGTATTTTTCGTGTGTACAAGTAACGATTACTCTGAAATTAATGTTTAAAACACTGAATTTAACGGAGTGTGTATTTCCCCCGTCTTATTGACATTTGATATACATATTTTGTTGTTTGTAAAATATACAACACATTATCATGATTATGATATAGAAACATATTTATATATAACTAATAGTACAATAAAGGCATATACGATATACATTAAAAAGCAGTAATTTATCATTTTCAGGAATATTCCGAACTGAATCATTTAAGGGAATATGCATCCAAAACTACAGGAAGTGTTTTTTTCTGAAATGGGACATAAGATACCATCAGCAGTAAATGTACCTTTAAAATGGTATGGATGTTACCCCTGGTGACCACATAAAAAAAAAGAAAAGTCATTTCAATTAGGACATTTACTGGACTAACGTTGAGTTAATTAAAATATTTCTGCACTGAATGTCTGTCTGGGAAAAATCTGGGAAAACCCCATAGGTAGTAGTGACCTCCTCGCAAAATGTACTGTGATGCCGTGTGAGATGTTTATGTTCGGCTGACAGTTGCCGGCTAAAAACGGCCCGGATGACTATGCATTCTGTGCAAAATATGGCACTTCTTGGATTGTTGTCAACAATAATGGAAGTTGCTATTGTCAAAGTAGTGCATAACAGGTCTACTTATTCAATATTGCTATAATGCAGGCCTATGAGGATGGAATTAAATGCATATTCCCTAAAATTCAATTAGAAAAAGCAATAACAAAACCACGCACACAAAAACAACAACTAACAAACGTTATTGTTTGGAAGGTTAGATCTTACAACATCACATGCCAGGCAGAACAACACCTTATTAGAGATAGTCATCGATTTACTTAGGTTTGCCATTACATTTTATCTGTTCTGATCAACCCGAGCAATGTCATGTGTGTTGCATTATTCTTTCTTCCACTTCTACATTTCTCTTATTTTTTATTGCTATTTTCTTATTATCTTAACATATGCTAAACCAAATTGCTAAGTATCAACCTAAGAATATGTCAGTAATATTCTCATTGTTTTGTGTATTTTGTGCTTGATTAGAGATACGGTTAAACTGCAAAATAATGAGTGTAAATCGTCTACTCTGATTGCATGAACATATTTTAAAACTTTTAAGTCAATGTGTTTTCTTAGAAATAAGTTATAACTGGGTATATAGGATTTTATTAAGTACTTCGAATTAGTGAAGCTTTGGAATTAGTGAAGCTTTCGAATTCTAAAATATGCCAGTTAAAATTATTTTGACATTATGTTTTACTAGTATTACCATTACAAATGCGTTTGCAAAAGAAATTTTCGAAATATTTAATGTTAACGCTGAATTACAGTTGCTTGAATTTCAAACAATATTCAATTTAAAGGGCGGTAATTTAAGATTATCCATATTTCATTTTTTTATAGACAGAGAATCTGCGATAAAGGGGTCAAATTTTTATGTTTTTTCCTAATATTTCATACCAATTTTAAGAATGTTATATCTTTAAGCGATCTTTGACTCATGTTATGTGTTTTATCAGCACATTTCATGGTTTCCTATAAAGGGAGGGTAACTCTCAAAAGATGTAACAATTTAAACAAAAAATAAATGTTTTACAAACTATGGGTCAAAACAAAATACTTATCATATATCTTTTCTAAAATATATTTAAAATAAGAAAGTTAGTTAAGATACAAAAGTTGATACTTAGCAATTTTGTTCAGTGTATTCTACAACAGATCATGTTGTAGTAAATCCGGCTTATTGATAGGTGTTAATAACATTTGTCATTTATTATTTTGTTAAAACTCCATTGTAGGGAAGGGCCGCAACTAATGTGGGTAGCACTTGTGGCCCGACCCGACTGCATTGTACTTGTACATACATATATAAATATATGACAATAAAATATGTATAAATCACATGAAAACACAACGCTTTATGATCCATCTTCCGTAACGTACAACTGCAGTTCAAGTACTTTCTGAGTATTCTGTTAAAGTTTTTTCAGATAGAGAAATAGCCATTTTCTATTGTCAGACATTGGATGAGTGCAAAATGCGTGTTTGTAAAGCAATGACGTTTATTTGAATTAAACGCTTTTTTTTCCAACAGAAAGAATCAGGTGAATGAAATATATGCGTTTTGTTATCATTTCGTTGTTTTTATTATATGTGAACTCGGCGGTGGTGAAATGGTCGAGAGTCCGCTTTGCATGAAGGAAATCGTTGGTTCGATCCTCTTCCGGGTCATACCAATGACTTTATAAACACGGTGCTAGTAGCTGCATCGCTTGATGTTCAGCATATGGTAAGGGTAGTTCTAGGTCTGGTCGGCCCGATGTCAGTGTACTATGACTGAGTGGGGTATCATGTCATGTGTCTACGGCTTGGTTTTCCAGTTTGGCAGCACTATAAAGTTGCGTATAGAGCTCATTACTACAAGTGGAAACGGTCGAGAAATGATTAAAATATTGTTAAACACGACGTTAAAAAACATACACACGCACCCACACACGCAAGCACGCACGCACGCACGCATGCACACACGCGCACTCGCGCTCGCACGCACGCACAAACCTACCTACATATCTACATATCTACCTACCTACCTACATACATACATACAAACGTGCACGCACACGCACGCACACGCACGCACACACACTTCTTTACTGTTTTTTTAAATTATATTATACCTTTTAAACTCACTCAACCCAAACAGTGGCCTTCCGTTTAGCGATTACGTGCCGGAGTCGAACAAATGTAAACAGTGGCCTCCAGTTTTGCAAAAGAAATTGGTTCGGGTTCAATAACCGAAGTAGCACACACGTATACAGTGGCCTTGAATGCTACACTAAGTTAGCTCGTGTGGTCGTCAATAACAGGAATAGGACAAGTTCTACTATGTCTATAAATATTCTGAACAAAATAAGTTTAGCACGACCTTGTCAGTTTAGCACGACCTTATCAGGGACATAGATTAAACATATGAACATTTATAATCATATAATTGTTTGAAGTTTTAACAAACGCTAGGTAATGTGATTTTATCTATATTATCAAACTGAAAATAGTATTCCGTAACAAAGTATTCAAAACAACTTTATCTCGATTTTCTATTTAGAGATTGATATAGTGTCGGGCCTGTTTGCGCGTAATGTCTATTTAGTGTTAGACAAGCTAGAACGTATCAACAGATATGTATAGTCAAGTGGTTGTATAAATTAAAGTCCCTTGGATTTTTCCTTATTCATTTTTTCAATCAAGGAAATGAAATGAGTTCGTCTTATAAAGTTCGTATACAGGCAATAATGATGATATTAGTTCACCCATTAAGTTTTGCAGCAAGTATTAACCATATGATGAAGTTTGGGTAAGATCAGAAGAACATTGCAGGCCAAGTCGTCTTTAAAAGGCAACATATAACATGTTTAACTAAATAAAAGGACATAACTCCATTGTTGCTGATCCCATCTGGCTGGTTTTAAACCTTTCCGGAGCTTGCATTGGTATTAACAATATGGTAAAGACGGACGTAAGGACGTAAGGACGTAAAGACGCACGACAGACAACTCTCCTTCCCATAAACTGTTTGGACAGAAGATTTAAACATATACCCGGTTGCAAAAGAAACTGGACACTTTGAAAATATTACTTTACACCCTATCCTCTTTATCAGGCGACAGTCCCTTAATGATTCGACCTATTGAAAAACAAATGCCAACATGATGATAAAAACGTTGGTACCAAACATGGCATATTCATTTTGGAATTTGTCATTTCAATTCTATAAAAACTTTATACAACTAAATCTAAACAAAACTCAGTGTCCACTTTCTTTTGCAACTGAGTATATATTAATACGTAGTCAGATCGAAAATAACTCAAGAACATAGAACGCACTTTATGAAAAAAAAAGTAGTTTCATTTCCTTATTCGGATTGAATAAGGTATGAGGAAAATATCAATTTCATTTCCCTTTTCCGTATTAGCGGTGAATAAGGAAATAAGATTTCGTTCTATGTCCTTTATTTATTTTCTATCTCAATACGTATTAATAATTGTTTAAATCTTCTGTCCAAAGAGTTTATGGGAAGACGAGTTTTCCGTCTTCGTCAGTCTTCCGTCTTCCGTTCCGTCGTTAACGTTTGCATTGTTAAGACGATAGCAAAGTTTTAAAACCAGTCAGATTAGACCAACAACACTGGCGTTATCGCCCATGATTTATTTAAAAATGCTATATTCCGCATTGTTGAGACCACAGGATCTTCATTTTTCTAATAATCTTTACCAATATTCACCAGATTGTTAATACTAGTAGTACAACTTCTTTGTTAAAATAATGTCATCATTGCTACATGTATATGCACTCTGTGACAACAACTAGTTGCATTTCCTTATTCGGGTTAAATTAGGAATTAAGTAAAAATATCGATTTCATTTCCTTTTCCTTATTCGAGGCCGAATAAGCAAATAAGTTTTCATTCTTCAGTTATTTTCTATCTCACTACGTAATAATATATGTTTAAATCTGGCGGGCAAAGAGTTTATGAGAAGGAGAGTTGTATGTCCTGCGTCCGTGCGTCCGTCTCCCGTCGACCGTTCCGTCATTAACGTTTGCTTCGTTAAGAGGATAGGAAATTCGTTTTTTATCCGATCATTAACAAACTTTACTGTATAATTAATACCAATGAAAGTTCTGTAACGTTTTAAAACCAGCAATACAGGATCGGCAACACCGGATTTATGTCCCTTTATTTAGTTAAAACTGTTATATATTGCATTTTCAAGACGATTGGGCCTTCATTTGTCACCTGATCTTAATCATACTTTACCATATGGTTAATACTTGCTGCACAACTTATTTGGTAAGAATGGCGCCCAACATACAATGTCAAGTTTGGAGGAGAGAATGGTGCCCAGCAAACAATACCAACTTTGAAGGCGTGAATGTTGTCAAACATAATACCAAGTTTGAGGGAGAGAATGTTGCTCAACATGATATAAAACAGACAGGGCGAGGATACGTACTACTTCTCTCAGAAAATTAAAATGTTTCAACAGTTCATTAACCAATTAAATCTGTTATAGATAGTTCAGAAACTTGAATGTTTTACGTTATTTTTAGCACATTTTAGGCCATATATGAAGATCGATTTTTTTTTGTTGTAGAGGCAGACCACCTCATTTTTTCATGGGTAGCAGAAGTACTGTATACCTCCCGCCATTCGTAATAATCGACATGTTCTCACAAGATGAGACCCTAATGGGATTCGAACCTACAGCGGAGAAAGGCGACAAGGTTTACAATGTAACATCGTTAACACCTCGGCACGGATGCGCTTTGTATATAGAGATTCTACAGAAAGCAGGAGGTAGCATAGTCTTCTTCCGACGTACGAGTAACAATCAAAAGGTATGGATTTATGTATGAATGAAACTTAATTTATTTTTTTAAACAATTTTTTAGTCATGTCACGACGGTCTCCACATGTAGCAGTGAGTTCATTTCTATACCTCACCAAGTCACAATATCCTGACGCCAGGACAACAAGTCCTAGAGCTAATTCCTATGCTGAGCATCAAGCTATGGAACTATTATATGTAGTACCATTGTCATAAAGTTTTTTTTATGACCCGACCGGGAATAATTGTACCTACGACTTCCGCAGGCGAGATGGACGCTCTACTACTTTGCCAGGCCACGGTGGCTTGCAATCAGAAGAAGACGCTAACATAATCAGTAATCAGCGCAATTTTTCCAAATAGATTTTTCGAACCGCCACCATTCGGTAACCAAGCTAGATCGTGGAGCCCCCATTAGTTTCTGAAGAGTCTTTCAACCTTTTTACCTTATTTCAACATCATTTTGGACGAACGTTGTATGATTCAAAGTAGATATAAAAGTCGAACAGGAAATGTGGCATTCAGGGACGACAGGCAACCACAAACACACAGAGAAACAAAGAACAACTTTAAAAATGAACACAATGCTAAATGAGACATCACAACACCAAAGGGTTGACAATAGGGCTACCACCATGGAACGGTCAGTGGCAAAACATGCCGATGGGGGTTTAAACCAGGTTCTAGGTAGAACTAAACCTCACTATTACCCTACTGTCATCCCAATAAAACGGGACAGTGTAAATAAAGAAATCCCCGCCATGCACTATTCTCTAACAGACAAGGCAGCATTAATAGGCAATATAAGTAAACCACAAAGATGCTTGTGTATATATATAAATACAAGAAAGTCACAAAGAATGTACTCAATGACATACATGGCAGAAGCCAGAGCAACAAGGGAACAAACCATTGAGGACACGACAAGACAAGATTGTAGACAAACATCAAACGTCACCGTCCTTTTGGGCTTTAGGTAGACGTCATCATAGGGTACATAGCCTGTCCGGTCATCAGACAATTAAAGAGGAAAGCATAGCAGTGCGTTGCAAAATGATAGAGTCATAACCCCCTTTGGTAAATCGTTTAACAAGTTTAACAAAGATAGTCTGAAAATGATCATGACCAAGGATCTTACGAAGTTTGTAAATCACGTCACCATAGAAGTCAGGTTGTGATAGTCCTTGTCGCAGAAGAGTTCTTAAATTACTTTTATATTTGGAAAGAAGATCAGGGTTACGATAATTATACCCACGTTTTTGAGAAAAAAACAACGATGTATTAAAATAGACTCCATTTGTCCGTCTGTCCGTCTGTCTGTCCGTCCGTCTGTCCGTTACCGCATCTCCTCCTAAACCGCCGAACGGAATTCAACCACACTTAGGTTATGTCATCACCATATGATGACGGCGTGCAAGAGCAGTATTAATTTTGCCTCCGAGCCCAGGGGCTCTCAGGGGGTCAAAACTAAACTAAAATTCAATTACACTGTAATTTTTTCATAGTTTTGCACATAACTTAGTATATGTATTTGTCTGTAAAAGATAAAGAACATCTCAAACAATTTTTATATTTCACAAACTCAAACGTCTGCCCTGGGGCCCAGGGTGGATGAGGCGGGTGGGAATTTTTGTAATTATGTCTCAAATGAAACATTATGATGATGGCTCTGCACCGAGGGTCCCTCAAGGGGGTCAAAAGGTAAAATACACTAAACATTCAATTACACTGCACTTTTGCCATATTCTTGCACATAACTTGGTGTATGTAAAAGTCTATAAAAGATAAGCAACATATTAAATGATTTTGTTATCTTTATTATATCAAATTCGGACCGTCTGTCCAGGGGCCCAAATGGGGGAGGGGGTTGTGTGTTAAGGGATTTGGATTTTAAGTAAAACACAAAGATGCTCGTGTATATAAATACAAAAAAATACAATAGCCTTGAAATTCACAAAGAAGGTACACAATGACTTGGCAGAAGCCAGAGCAACAAGAGAATAAACTATTGAGGGCACGACAAGACAAGACAAGACTAAAGACAAACATCAAACGTCACCGTCCTTTTGGGTTTTAGGTAGACGTCATCATAGGGTCCAGTCCGGTCATCGAACAATCAAAGAGGAAAGCGTAGTGGCGAACTGTAAATGGGTCCACCACCAAGCATGTAGTGCGTTGCAAAATGATAGGGTCATAACCTCTTTTGATAAACCTTTTATTATAACAAGTTTAACAAATATAGTATGAAAGTGATCATGACCAAGAATCTTACGCAGTTTGTAAACCACGTCACCATAGAAGTCAGGTTGTGATAGTCCTTGTCGCAGAAGAGTTCTTAAATTACTTTTATATTTGGAGGGAAGATCAGGGTTACGATAATACAATTTTGCAAAGATTGTACGAAGTTTATGG
Source organism: Cyrtodaria siliqua (assembly GCA_037043455.1). Classification (NCBI taxonomy): domain Eukaryota; kingdom Metazoa; phylum Mollusca; class Bivalvia; order Adapedonta; family Hiatellidae; genus Cyrtodaria; species Cyrtodaria siliqua. The sequence goes on from JAWPHD010016712.1 coordinate 39,384, forward strand.
TAACGGTAACCCTGACGGAGTAGCTTTTAAGTTATGCACATATTTCGAATATTAAAGTCCTTAACTCGAGTACAAGCTCTAGAAAAACGAATAAGTTGAGACACATATAATCCATAAGAAATTTCTCGGGGAACATCCCCATCTAAACGGGGATAATTAACAATATTAAAATCAAAAAGAGAAGCGTTAGTAATAGAACTATTAGTTTTGTTAAGCTGAAGTTCTTTAGGGTATATATTATTAACCATAGTAGAAAAGAAAGGATTGTCAATGTTTAATATGTCATCCAGATGAGAGGTGTCATTAAAGGCCTCAATTACATCTTCCTGGGCATCTGGTGAAATACTCAACATGAAATCTCTTCATAGCAATACAAAAACAAATCTGCGACAAGTGTTGCACAGTTCGTACCCATAGGTATACCAACAATTTGTCTATAAATGGTCGTTCCATACCTGACAAAAATATTATCAAATAGGAAGATGAGTGCTTCTCAAACCTCTTGGCAAGTCCACATAGTGTAATTGTCTAATCTGCCGTTAGTAAAATACGCTTTAATATTATTACGGTCAAAAAGGTAGTATTTTCCCTAACGAATGTTTTTTGAATAAGAAGAATAAGCTCGTCGTTGATAAGGTGATGTGGTAAGATTGTATATTGTGTAGGGAAGTCATAATTGCTAAAAGATGAAACTTGACGTTTATTTCAAATGTTATCAAGAACGTTTCCTGAATATTTTATAGACCAAAACAAATTAATCCCAGAGTTTTCATAAGTTTTATCACAATATTGTTTAACGTGATCTTTAACGACAGTAGGACAATAAATTAAAGGTTTGGAGACGTTTGTGGTGGTGCAGGCACTATTAAACCTTAGATTCTTGTAGTTTCAGAGGAGAATAGTCCTTTGTAGAGGAACATACGCTGATAAAAAATTCAAAATATTAAACCTTTAGCTCTTGTAGTTTCAGAGAAGAAGATTTTTAATTGTTCACTCTATATAAGTCTATGTAAAACTGTGACCCCTGGGGCGGGACCAAATTTGACCCCAGGGTCACCATTTGAACATACTTAGTAGAGGACAATAAGCTGATGGTAAATCCAAAATATTAAACCTTTGGCTCTTATAGTTTCAGAGGAGAAGAATTTTTAAGTTTTTCCCTGTATAAGTCTCTGTGACCCCTGGGGCAGGGCCAAATTTAACCACAGGGTCACAATTTGAACAAACTTAGTAGAGGATCCATAACCTGATAATAAATAAAAAATATTAAACCTTTATCTCTTGTAGTTTCAGAGAAGAAGAATTTGTAGTTCTTCCTATAACGCTAAGTTAACTGATTCAACAAGGGCCACTCAGCTCCAAATTAAAGAAAAATGAATCAAGGTTTCTTATGAGAAAAAAATAAATAATGAAAAACAAATAATTAAAAAAAATAATAATAATAATAATAATTAAAAAAAAAAAAAAGTCTGATTGCTATTTACAATCAGCTAGACTGGAAGTTGGAAACGGTGTATATTATCCAGAAACTGAATACAATTATGATAATATTACAAGAATATTTAGAGATATTATTAATTATTCATACAAGCAAAATGATAATAACACAGGAACTTTACTTAACGCATATAATTTTAACACGCTTTTTGGCATTATATATTTTAATTTAAGTTATAGAAATGATGATGTCAGCATTGATCCAAAACAACTAACGTAAAGATAAAGACTAAATGCTCTTCCTAATGCTAAATATAAAGTGTATGCTCTGGTTATGTATGAGGAAGATGTTGCTATTGATACCGTCGGCAATGAATTAGTTATAGTTTAATCTAACTTATAATATACATGAACTACACAGCTTATTCAGTGAATTTAACAGATGGTCAAAAACAAAGTTTAGCAAAAGCATATGAAAACAGGTTTAAGAATAACCAACTATATTATAATATATTATAATAGTGCATACAAAGTGATTTTCTATATAGCATTTATTATTTTAATGACACTTATAAGCTAGTCTTGGATGATATTAGGCACGCTATCCATAACACGACCAGCTTGTTCTTATGGCGTAATTGTTGCCATACCTGTAATAATTAATAACATGCATAATGAATTAAAAAAATTCCCAATAATTAATCAAATATATACAGAATTGTCATGTTCCCCTAGAAAACTGTTTCATAATCACAGTACTACTATAAATAACTTTCGAACTGTTCTTTCTACACACCCCCACTTAATACTTTTTTCTCGAACTATTTTGTCTTGGAACTCTTGGTGTGCGGGTCTTTGGGATGCTGGACTTGTTTCATATTGCACTATTTCGACCATTTCAATTCTACACATTGCGTAACGATGCTATGCTGGTGATGGATATGTTCTTGTTATCTCTACCATCTTGAATTTTAGAACATATTCTGCCACTGATATGGCCTCATACCGCTGTAGCCATATGTTTGTAGCTACACTACAGCTCCTCATCATGTTTTTCATCCATTATTCCTCAATGTGTATATTTTCTATACTTTTAAATAATACTGCACAACACACTCCAGTGGTACAGTTGCGAGACCTCACGCTCGTCTAATTAAAGATAATATGCTTTTTTCAAAACGCCTTATAACTGCAGTAACAACTGTAACACTATTAACGTGGCTTTAGATGATCATGCTCTTATCAGGAGATACACACCCAAACCCAGGACCATTTCCTCTGGTGAAACCTCTTCTGGGTCCTCAACACGGCTAGAAGCTCTGGCAAAACGAATTAACTAAGAAATATACACGCCATAAGAAACAGTATTGGGGATATCCCCATGCAAATAATTAACTATATCGAAGTAAAAATCATCTCTCTTATCATAAATTTTAGTTATTACTACTCCATTTTCAATAGAAAGATGTAAATCAAGAAACGGAGAGACAGATTCCGAAACGTTAGCTTTATTGAGTTTTAGTTCTGGGGGATAAATGTTAGGAACCATAGAAAAAAAGAAATGATTACCCAAATTAAGTATATCATCCAGATAGCGTGATGTGTTATAAAAAGCGTCGATGACATCAGCTTGTGTATCTGGAGAAAGTCCTAAAATAAGGTCACGTTCCTACATATTTATACGTGTTGCAGGCAATGGATGTTAAGTATAATAATACAAAACATCGTAGTATTATAATGACACCGATTGAAGCAAGTGATGAAAAGAATAGAGGAAAAATATATTTCAACATGTATGGAAAGAAAAAAAATTAAAAGTTTAAAATAGGAGAAAGGTTAAAATCAGCAAATATAAAAGAACTTTTGAAAAAGGGTATTCACCCTTGATGAAATTCAACATTCAAATCCTGTGACATACAACATAAAAGATTTAAACAATCAAAAGATTGACGGGAGCTTTTACGAATTAGAAATGATTAACACTGACCAAGAAGTATTTAGAATTAAAAAAAGTTATAAGATGTGATTATAAAAAGAAACAAGCTTTGGTTAAGTCGAAGGGTTATAATGATGATTTTAATAGTTGGGTACAGTTTGAGGACATTCAAAATATTAAAGAATAGAAAATATTTGCAAAAAACCTGAAAACTTAAAAGATAAATATAGAAGAAAAAATGCATGAAAAGCAGGGTCAAGTAGAATATGAGGCAGTTCGTGATGATTTCATGGATACCAAAAAAGGTCAATAAGCGGAAAAGATTGCTGACTGAAATGGATTATTATCAACAAAAGCTGGATAAAAACAGGGAATAGCTACTTGAACTAAACTAAAAGAGAGCAAAATGTAGAAATAAAATATACCATGATAGAATATGATATGTACATCGATGATGAAGTCTACAGTCCGGTTCCATCTGACTTTGCTTGATTTCAAATGTTTTAGTTATTAGTTACTTACAAAAGAAAACTGGATTAAAATTATATTTTCATCGAATTGATAAAGCAGATGGATGAGTAGTATATTAAGAGGCGGTATCTGCGTTGTTTTCCCATGCAGGGGCTTACACAAGCAATTTAAAATGTGTTAAAAGCTTTTAACAACAAGCATATCATCGTTATTTGCTGGGTTTTGTAAACGATGGCGTGCTTGAGTCAAGAGCCGTGGTTAGCACTTTTTGAATGATTGGGTTCTGGGGCCCTGCGAGGGAAAACTGTCTTGGTACCGCCCTTTTATATACTACTCAAGTTCAAAAACTCTCTAGCACCTTTATTTTGTATTCAATCTTTCCCAAACTTGGCCAGATTTTTGATATTAATGAAAGCTCGGACCAGCCAGATCAAACCAGTAACGCCGGAGTTATGGCCCTTTTTCAATATTTGGTAATGTAATAAACCATCAACTTATCCTCCTCTACACAGTTTGTTCAAATGGTGACCCTGGCGTCAAATTTGGCTCTGTCCCCGGGGTCACATGTTTCACATGTTTTACATAGACTTATATAGGGATAAACTTTCTAAAATCTTTTTCTCTGAAATTAAAAGAGACAACCATTTAATATTTTGTATTTACTCTCAGCTTATGCTCCTCTACCAAGTTTGTACAAATGGTGATCTTGGGGTCAAATTTGGCCCCGCCCCTTGGTTTGAGTGTTTATATTAACGAAAGTTTGATTTGTTTTAAAGCTAGCCAAACTTGAGCCAAATATATCCCTTCCCCTATATCTTGGTAATTAAAGACACTTTATGAAAAACTAGTTTGATACTGCTATATCTGACACACAATCCTTCTATCCACACCCCCACACCCACCCCACCATGGACATTATATAGCCAGTAGAGCCTCTTGGGCTTCTTGTTTTTTTTTTTTTTTTGTTTTGTTTTTTTGTGTTTTTTTTCTATTTTTTTTTTAAAATTTTATTATTATTATTTTTTATAATTATTGCACCCCCCCCACCCCCCCCCCCCCCCCCCCCCCCCACCCCCACTTACCCCCAAATCCCACTACTAACAGCGGGAATATGGTCCTTTCATTGTTAAAGACCCATTGTTTATTATTTTATTATTCAATCTTTATGAAACTTACATAAAAGTCAGAGGTTAAATGACGCAAATTTGTCTCTTTATTTGCAATGTTTGCAATTGAAAGCGGTCATAATCATTTTCAGTGATAGTTCTTGATCTTGCTAACACGACCGATGCTACGTTTCTTGAGCAATAGTAGTCAAACGTGCACAGATGTTATTCGGAGAAGTTTGACAATGGGCCAATACTCAGGTGAGCGCTATAGGGCCGCCATGGCCCTCTTGTTGATAATTGTCAACAATCAAAACACATTCATCATGAACGATAAACTAGTCATCATGAGACAAAATGAATATTTTTTTAATTTTGGCATCTATATGTTGTATATTTTATAATATGAATATGATATAAATCAGAAATAGTATGTGTAATGGATCACTAAATAGAATGTTGTTTCATGATTAGAATGTGAGGAACACGGTAAGAATATGACAAATTGGTAAATTATCATAGTTATTAACAAAAAGATATCTTAATGATAATATAATAGCAATTGGATCGAAAGATTAGCGTCTGTGAGGGTAATCTCAGTTTTTAGCGATGTAAATTTACATTAGAAGAAAGGGTTTAATGTTAGATGTTTTCTAGACGAAAACTAGTGTGTATATAGTATATTAGTCTAATTAAGGTGATAGTACCCTATTGCAAAAACCGGTCTGATTGGCGGAAAAAGTATACGGAAACCCCAATGTCTAATGCATACATAAGCCTTATTTTGATTGGATGATAGACTAGGTGGGAAATTCAATTAGGTTAACTTGAATTTGTTATTTATTTCTGATTATTATTTAACATAGCTTTCATTTGTATGATTCAGCTCTATGATATAGCAGAATAAAAAGGAAAGAGGGTGATTTAAATAAATTTATTTGGGGATTCCCTCAAATTGTAGGGTCATGTCCTTTGGACATCAGAAGTGGCACTAAAAATAGGTCAACCCCTAACACGAAGTTCCTGTTTACATGCATCTAAGCTTCATCTGTGTAACAGGGTAAGCAACAGTAAGCCTGGGGTTTTTGTTTGCATGTCAGATGGGAAAACATTAAACAGTAAGTCTATGGAAAATGCAATAGTGGTCTATGACCTAAAGGAAGATTTTTATGTTTTTTCTTAATATTGCTATTACTGGTCCAATCAGCTTGGAATTTTCTGTGAATACGTGAAACTGACAGTGAACACAATAAATGATGTTAACATTTTGAAATTCAAAACAGAATAGGATTTTGAGCATTGAAATCACAATATGTGTGCTTTTGGGTGAAATCTGGGGTTGGCTATAATGTTCAGCATCCCTGGAGCAACTTGAGTGTCATCTCTAGTGTCTATAATGGGAATATTGTCAATAGGTAATGCATCAAAAGATTTGCTTACAATTAATATCAATTTTATGTTTTAAGGTACCGTATGAGGCTAAAATCTGAAAAAGCCTCTTTTCTTAAATTTTGACTTGACGCGACTAAAAAAATGTCCTCCTTTGTACCGAAAGCCTCAGAATGTTCACATTTTGTATGGGATGATTTGATTTTATCATTTTGAGGCTAAAACATAAAGAGATTTATAGAAAATAGCATTTATTTTGTATTGTTTTCTAAAAGATATGCTTACACGTCCAGTTTTCTTCATTAATCCATTTATAATCATCCTGCAATGGCATAACCCTGCAATATCTCACATGTATTGGTCTTATTATTAGAGATACTGGTGTACTGAATTGCATTATATATCATTTTAGTCTTAACAATAAAATTACCTTGCATTTTCCTGGGCTTGAAATCACTGGGTAGTTGATAAATGGCTATACAAGTGTGGGGTAGGCTTATTCTTTGAGCCATAACTTCTATTTTGTCTGTGTTTCTTGCATATTTTGGTCAAAATGTAGCATTGAATGACTATTTGTAATGAAAATAGTCTCAGTAGCACATTTAGGGTATAATTTGTTCATAAGAAATATTGGAATTTGAGAATATGCATTTTCCTTCATAAAAAATGAACATTTTCATGCATGAGTGATTTTGAAGTCAGAACTCCAAACTACTTTTCTTTTTTGGTTTGGCACACAAAAGACCATGTCTGGTAACTTTATTTGATCAAAATATATTGAACGGTTGAATTATTATGACACTTTTTGTGTTTGGTAAAACGCGTCTAAAAATCCAGGGTATATTTAGGGTATAAGGTGGTTTGAATGCATCCATTTAACCGGAAAGACTGAAAATGTTAGCGAAAGCTTCTTGTCCATCCATTCGGTCCATCTTACTGGTCAGTTTGATATGTTCGATAAATATTTTGAAGACATGTCGCGTCTCCTTTAGGTGATAGTACCCTATTGCAAAAACCGGTCTGATTGGTGGAAAAAGTATATGGAAACCCCAATACATAAGCCTTATTTTGATTGGATGATAGACTAGGTGGGAAATTCAATTAGGTTAACTTGAATTTGTTATTTATTTCTGATTATTATTTAACATAGCTTTCATTTGTATGATTCAGCTCTATGATATAGCAGAATAAAAAGGAAAGAGGGTGATTTAAATAAATTTATTTGGGGATTCCCTCAAATTGTAGGGTCATGTCCTTTGGACATCAGAAGTGGCACTAAAAATAGGTCAACCCCTAACACGAAGTTCCTGTTTACATGCATCTAAGCTTCATCTGTGTAACAGGGTAAGCAACAGTAAGCCTGGGGTTTTTGTTTGCATGTCAGATGGGAAAACATTAAACAGTAAGTCTATGGAAAATGCAATAGTGGTCTATGACCTTAAAGCAGGGTCCGAATGATCAGTACATGAAAAATGCTTATTAATAAATGCATACAATTCTCAAGTTTTTGCGTCTGTGTGATCAAGATCGATTCAGGATGTTCCGGCACCAAACCATTTCGACACAAAGACGAATCGGCACCTAGACGTTTCAGCATCAAACCATTTCGGTATCTATTTTAATTTTTACCCTAGTCGTTTCGGCACCCATTTATATTTGAGTATTATAATGAAGTAAAGAAGTAAAGAAATTAAATATTTTCTGTAAGATCACTTGTAATTCATTTAAAATGCAAAGTTGATTGCCTTAACGGCAACTCCGAAGCGGTTTTGAGCCTGAATACAACTAAAAAAAAGAGTATGATAATGGACCTTTGGAAACGGCCGAAAACGACATATACGAAATATTGCAAACCCGGTTTGATTGAGACTGTTCATGAGCGGTAGTGACATATGCTAGCTACGGCTCACGCCCTCTATCCCCGGGTTGAGCAGAACTCAATATTAATAAAATCAATATGGTCCCAGTATCTAATAAAATTAAATGCCCCGAAGAGCGAAATAAGCATAATGGAATTTAGTTGGGAGCAGCGGTTATGAAGCCATCATATCACAAGTAACAGTCAAAAGACTAAATTAAAAAGCAGACAACATATCCTATAAGTGGTTAAACAATACCCAGAGCCTTTAATCGTCCGGAGTAGTGGAACCACTGAATCGAAAATTAAGTAAGAAAACAAAAAGAAATGAAAAAGTACCACCGATAATTAAATATAAGTATCGGGCTCAGCGATCTCCAAAGATCGAATGAATAACAGTACTGATTGCAAGCGCGGGGAGACGTTTTACATGAACATAAATAGGGCCCATATGATAATCACTTGTAAAATTTAAGTAAATATGACTTTTATATTATATTATAGCATGGTCACTGAAATTCCCTTTGTACTCTCAGGTGTAAATCGTTTAATTGAAAATTTAACATGTATAATAATGTAAGACAAAATAAAACCTTATCTGTATTCATACAGTATCTTTTAACTTTTCACTTTACCTTCCTGTCATCTCCATATCGACGACTACATATATGTGATTTGAACAAAGCCTCCACAAACTAACCCATTATTAAAAATCGTCTACATATAACGCATGCGTTATACTTTTCTTGGTTTATTATTGAAATCTGATCAGCAGTTCATGAGCATAAGTAGCAGTAGAGAAGACCTATACAAACTATTTAGAA
>JAWPHD010016713.1:0-48402 GCA_037043455.1 Cyrtodaria siliqua
GGACACATGGCAATTTTGTTGAGTTTTGATCAAGCATTAAAACTGGCGATTCAATTTATTAATCCAGAATCATTTGACTTTAAACCTGCTTGCATATAATTCAATGCAATTTTGAGTTTTCAATTTATCTTTTTATATTTTCATAGGTCAAAATATAAATTATTGGTAGACACTATAATCAACAGTTAGTGATTTGCAAAAACAGTTTTCTTTATACTCTTCTCATAATTAATATTAATAATTGAACAAATGCAAGTAATGTAGAAAAACTTATGGGATACCGCGAGTTTTAAAAAAAAGATTGCTGTGTGTCCCTTTAAACTTTGATATAATCTGTTGGTTCTGATGTTTTTTTAAGCCCTCGAGTATATAATTATACTGATGTGGTTAAATGAGGGTTATATATAGAGGGGTTTTAAGTATATATATATTGATGTGATTATGAGGGTTTCTAAATATGCATGAACATTATGTACATCAATAGATTTATACTATATTACTACAAATTGTACTTATTTTTGATAATGTTATAATTCCTGAGAACTGTCTAAGATTGGACAGTAAAATACAATTATTAAAAATACAATCTAAGTTGTTGTATACTGTTAGTAAGTAAAACAATATTTTTCTCATTTTAAAGCAACTGATACAATTTTCATTTGACAAGTCTGTGCTAGTAACACTATATATAAAATAAATAAACTGAATTTTCATCAAGTACATTGTTTTATTCCTCTCAGAGATTCCAGCTGTTCCACATTAGCACTGGCTACTTTTATTGCAGTTAATTTGTTAGGGGTCATTAAAAGGCTGCTACCTGGGAAGATTGTAACTGTATCATGATTTTTATCTCTGGCTCCTATCAGAGCGGATTTTGTACATTGTGGGGGAGACTGAATAGTACAGTAAGACAATCAAATTGCAAAGTGCGTTTTTTCATCTAATTGTTTTTTTGATGGACAGGTTTTGTGTTTAATTATATATTATAAAATAATAAAAAAAACGTTACGATTAAATACACTTTGTTTTTATTTACAATCATCCATGGTGATGGGTCAGGGTGGACGTTTTGAAATTGTTACAATCAACTGTTTACAGGATGTTTTTAATTTTATTCGTTGTTACAATTCGCATTTACATTTTAAAATAATAACCGAGTAAAATGATGTAACCATTTTGATTTGAAACCTCTACTTTGACGGTTCAGCAACATATGCATTGCCCTCGGAGGTGATACGAACCTTATTAACTTGAAGTACTTTCTTTACAACACGGTAATTTAGTAACGAATGCTTACACAGCTGAATGGTAACATGAGAGTTAAAAACAAGTGACAGTCTAATAATACGTGCGTACTAAAATAAATGTACAAACTTTAAGTACGAAACAAGAGTGAGTGATTGGAATCGATGCGGAGGTGAAAATGATCGAAAAAAGATAATTGCAACGGAATCAATCATCTCGTTGGCATAATTGAAGCAATTTAAAACTGGATAGAAATTAAAAATAAAACTATACGTATCGTTTTTAATTAGTCGTCATTGTTTTTTAAATATATTTATTAATGAAACAAATGCACAATCCCTAAAACAAGTATATATATAATTTTCTCGTAAAATGTTACCAGCACGGCTTAACAAATCAAACGAATAAACACAGCAACAACAAACAAATAAAACAAATAAATAAAAAATAAACATTCTCAACAGCTCGATCTTTTTTTAAGCATCTAGAAGGTCTCAATATTGGTCACGTCATAATAGCGTGGCGGAAATTGCATTCCCGCCAAATTCCGACAGAAGGAATTTGCATTCAAATCGGTACCATTTAACGTTCGTAAATCATTTAGCCGATAGCTTATTGATTGCCATGAGTAATTGATAGCCATTGATAGCCATACAATGTTCTGGAGATTTGGGGTGAAATGTACCAGGCTTGCGTAGTTTTATCCGTAGTTAATTTTTATTAAGAGTTTCCATTCTGGACCCTCAAATGTAACATGTCTAACGGAATGCGAGTTTAACACAATTACTATTTTAACACAATTAGTGTTAAGTTATTTCAGGACTACAGATGTATGTAATATAAACGGGTACTGGTTACATTTGGATAGCAACGTCAGAGGCAAATGAGATGAAGTTTTTCATCAGACATACCATCGCAATGGCGCGTTGTCGTATCGCAATGTTGCAATGTCGTATCGCATTGTCGTGATGTCGTATTGTCGTAAAAGGTCACGGTGTCCCGTTAGTTTTCTATTAATTTGCATTTATTCAATCATAAATGTTAATTGTTAGAATAGTTCAAAGCAATTGTTGTTTTCATCTTACTAACTTTTTATGATATTGTATCAATCATAATTTTAATAAAAAAGGTAAAATAAAGAAGAAAATTGAAATCGTAATTATTTGTTTTCGGTTTAATTCCATGCAAGCAGTTTTAAGTAAAAACGAAGCAGAATAACTAAATTGAGAAACAGTTTTGATGTTAGAAACACAAGATTGTCATTTAATTTCCGACAAATTCTAAATGTGTGAATAACAAACACATGCTCTCCTCTTCCGAGCGTAGTAAGAAGTTCACATCAATATTGTTTGCTTTGGTATACATATTTATCCCTACGTCGTTATACATAGAGCAATTTAAGATAACGTGAGATTCTGTCGCTTCCTCCTGTGTTAATGACCTGTAACCCATTAAAGGGTCATAATCAAGCTGAGCACAGCAGATCGGATAACACTTCATGATCACAAATAGATAAGAACAATTTGGATCAAGATTTAGAGTTTTATATCAACAGTCCAACATACAGTGGTCTAAAACTTCTCATTGTTGCTGGCCACTGCACTGCATGAGCACAGCATGAGGTTAGATATTATCACTAGTTTGTTGATCACCAGGGTAATTGATAGCCATTAAGGTTATTTAAACTGGCGAAATCAATATGGCTGCCAAAATATCCACTATTTCAGTTTTTGTTAAATTTAAAGTGTTTCAACATGTTTTTAAACTGGGTCATTGCCAAACTATGTACATGGCATTGCTATGTCATTTTTGACAGTGACAAATGCAAAAAGTAACACTTTAAAGTAGAAAAGTAAAATGGCGGCGATGAAAAAATTACAGAAAAACGTATAATTTGAAGGCCTGTAGTAATGAACCGATAGGAGATCAAAGTTCAAACTTGTGGAATTTCATTGTGGCACATGTTAACTTTAGCAACATACCTTTTGATCATCGTTAATCAGTGAAAACATCTTCAAAATAATGTTTTTTTCTATTGTTTTCCTGTCTTGAACATAAATTCTCAAAATGACCGAAGGACATCCTATATATATTCGTACGCCAACACCTTCAACCATTGAAACGTCGGTTAAAGTTGAAAGTTTAAACATTATTTTCATTTTGATATAATATTAAGGGAATATGTTTAACTTTGCAATGGATTATTATGTTATTGCAACTTGTATCACTCATTTTTTTTATATGATGTGGAACTATTTTTTGTCTTAATATTTTTCTGTGTTTGTTTTCATTATTATCTCCCTTCAGATTGACCTTCACCTGCTTGGACCCGGCTTCATGTAGAAGATCTTTAGTGCGCTGTGTTCCTCATCAAAAGAAGCCTGGACACAATTCGGAAAAAGTATGGCGTTCCAGTTTTGTCTCGATTTTAAAGTTCAGCGTCGATAATTCTGTTTGGTAAGTGTTGTTGTTATTTCTGGTATAGTTTTATTACAGTCAGATTTAGCGATTCATATGTTTTCAAATTGCTGATCTGATCATTGCGTGTTTTAGACCGATTGCATGATATTGTACATTCAGTATTTGTACACATGATGCAACGGTTTTTTGTTTACATAATTGTATGTGTGGTAAAAGTGGGAAAAACGTGCACAATAAAACTAATTATAATTGTGAAATATGCTTGTGATTCTCATGAAACAAATCTCCACCCCCCCCCCCCCCCCCCCCCCCCCAAAAGAAATGTATTTCATTTTTAACATTTTATTTTGTTGTTTTAAAGTGTAATGTTTATTTTTCTGTTTGAATTGTTATTAAAAGATAGTTATCATGGACATGGTTATAGTAATAAAAGAAATTAATATCTATAAAAAAACAAATAATGATGGTAATTCACATGATTTTCATGGCATGTGGTTTTACCATGTGCTTCACAGTCAGGACTCACACAGTTGTTTTGAGATAAAAAGTGAAAAACAAACATGGGATCTAACAAAAATAAACGCCGGTCATCCAAATTTGGACTAAGAGGAGGTGCATTTAGTAAAGTTTTAATACAGAGGAAAGTTAAAAAGAATAAGAAAATTAGTGAAATGCTGCGTAAAATGAAAACTGCCAAACCTTATCAAATCAAAAAAAGTGAGAATTTCAAAATGGTTCTTGGAAAATTAAGTGTGAAGAAAGCAACTAAATTTCAGTGCTTAAGAAATAGAAATAACAGACTTATAATAAAGCAAAAAATCCCTGTTCTAGATGGATATAGAATAGTGAATTTGGAAAATTTGAAAAATTCAATAATGGAAATTACCTCGCATTGTGCTGTGTGCAAAAATGTTAGTGAAATTGTCGGCACTGGAGGTGAAAGCATAACTCTACAGAGTGAGAAAAGAGATGGATTTTCCAGTATTCTTTCAGCCACATGCAAAGGATGTAATCAGGTATTTAACATTGATAATAGCTCAGATGTAGAAACTGTTGGTGGTGTGCAAAAGGACATAAATGTTCGGGCTGTATGGGGTAGCATGGTAACAGGTGGGGGCTGCTCATCATTAAATGAACTAATGGGAACACTTGGCGTCCCTGGAATAACTGAGAAGAAATATACTGCACTGGAGAATGAAATTGGTGAGTGGTGGAAAAAAGAAATGGAGAAGGATATGATACAGGCTGGAATTGAGGAAAAGGAACATGCTATTGCCACTGATAGTTACTTTGAAGGAGTTCCGTCTGTGACAATAATATGCGACGGTGGTTGTGCAAGCGAAGCCATAAACATACATATAATGCGATGGCTGGTGTAGGGGTTATTTTTGCAAGAGGCCCGATTCGGTTTTTATAAATACTTATAGGACAAGAGCCAGTAAATATCATGCCTCAAAGAAAGCTCAACAAAAGCTGCAAACAGACTTAAAAGACTGAAAAGGAAATTAGCAACAACAAAAACAGGTAAAAGTAAAAAAGCAAAGGCAGATTATGGGGAGCATGTTTTAGTAGACACCCAAGATGTAAGTACTTCAGAATTGGAACGTAAATGCACTGAATTCTACCAAGAACAGGTACTTGTGGATAAAACAGCCATATTACACATAGAAAAAAAAGCACAACCTCTCAATCTGAAAGCTCTGAATGGAAACTGGAAAGAAGGAAAAGACTAACAAGCTCAAATTTTGGTGAAGTTATGTCGAGAAATGTAAACAACAACGGCCATGCATTAACTAAACGCCTCCTATATACAACTTTTAAAGGTAATAAGTTCACAATGAAAGGACTCAGTGAAGAAAAAAATGCACGAATGGAATATGTGAATTTAAAAAACAAGAATGAAAAGATTGTAAAAGACATTAAATTGACTGGTCTTGTAATTGATGAAACCAACCCATTTTTAGCAGCTTCATCAGATGGAATTGTACAGTTGAATGATGGCAGTGAAGGATTGATTGAAATAAAGAATTTGCTTCAAACTAAAGTTACGATGATAACAGAGGCAGCCTTAAATGACAACCAATTCTGTTTGAAAATGTGCAATAATGAATTAGTCCTGAAAAAAAACCACAAGTTCATGTACCAAATTCAAGGACAGCTAAATATACTTAACATGAATTGGTGTGATCTTGTAATACGAAGAACTAATCCATATGACATCGTTATGCTAAGAGTGCATCGCGATGCCAATTTATGGACATATAGCATGGTTCCAAAGCTAAAGGCGTTTTACTTTTCCCATATCCTTCCTGAGTTGTCTGTTCCGAGATTCAACACAATCACTGGAATCAGAAAACCAGCAATACCCTGGGTAGGTATTTTGGGTTGAATGTACAGAAGGAGCAGTTACTGCTAATAAGCAATATTTACATCGTATATCACTAAAGTTCAGTAAAAATACACAGATTGTATTAATGCATACACTGGATACAATTTCGACAGAATTAATGCTGTATATTAAAATTAAGCGATTTATATGCAGGAACAAAATCGCTGTTATGCACTTTTTGCACTTATTTGACCCGGCCAGGGCACTAGTCAGCTTTTGGGGGCCTGGGGACAGGGCCCTGAGGAAGGGGAATTTTTGGATGTTTTCATATCAAAGGGGAATTTCTAAGAAACACAAATTAGTGTGTGTTTTTTTTATTATTTAAGTGGCACGAAGAATGTACCATTCCAAATTACAAAAAGTATGCTGTTTTCCTATATTGGAGTTTTAAATTTTTTTTATTTTTTTTTTTAGAGGGTAAAATATATACAGGAAAAGGGGAAAATATATACTTTTAGTTTTCGGCCCCAAAAACGGTCAAACGAGGGCCCTGACCCCCAACACATAATAGTGAGGGGATGTAATTGTATATATAGCATTAGCCATGTCCGCCTGAGTGTGGTCCATTACGAAACGTTTCTGTCTATGTCTCCTCCCACATTTTTCAACCGAGTTTTTGAAAACTTTACAGAATGCTTTAATAGCTACGATGTGAACATGTCCATATGGATCGTGTATTGCCAATGTTTTGTCGTAAAATGTTATGTTTTCTGCTTGTTCATGTTTTGTGGGAATTTCGGATTTTGGGATCCATGGCATCAGTGTGCCATGGACACATTTCGAGCGTTTTTGTGTCACCTTTTCGGAGGGGAAAAAGCAGTACATCACTTTCTCGTCCGTCCGTCAGCCTGTCCATTAGACCGTCCGTCACGAAAACTTAACGTTGGCTACAACTTTCTCATTCCTTGATATTTCTTCATGAAACTTTCAATACAATTATACCCATCATGAGAACTTCAACATGACCATATTAAAATATAAAGGTGAAGGTCATTAGGCCAAACAAAATAATATGTGTGGCTCAGGTAAACCGACCAACCCTATTTATTTACCGCCGAATCGCCGACCCTATTTATTTTTTTCGGGTTGAGAACAAATTTTCGTGGGTACGTTCGGTAAAGAGTACGAAACACCGCGAAGTACGAAACGCCGCGAGTACGAAACACCGCATAATACAACATGGCGGCGACCGTTTACTTTCGAAAGATGTATTCACGGCCCGGAAAAAAAATGATGAAGGCAGTCGTAAACCAAGCTACATTGATCGATATATTTCAAGAAAATCACCACGATTCTGGCTTAAAAACCAGTTCATTTCAGTGTTTCGCCTATAAAAATATGGGAGATGGAAGTCCCTTCGAGGTATTTTTTAAACATGTGACACGATCATGAACATATTTAAATAAAAGTGAAGGCGTTTTCTTTCAACTATGTACGTTATTAAGGGTGAAATATTATAATAAATTTTAATAGTTTAAATATCAATGTTCTCCAGAAGTGGATGGGACACCGTTCACTTATATACCGAGTGCAGACTTTTGCATCTTTAGATGATGATTTCTAAGGTTTAAAGTCCCTCTACCATATGAGCCCCCGGGAAGAATCCCCCGTTGGCTCGGCATTATGTCTGGACTATTGCGTGAGTGATTGTGTGTAGTGCTATGTATCTATCTACAGTCTACTTGAAGCAGATATAGTGCTGCTACACTGGAATACCACGCCGTAGTACGTGATACCCCACTTTTGCATCTTTGCAACCCTCTTGTCAATTTCTTTTTAATATATTTCACTTTCAAAAAGGACTTAAAAACAGATATGTGCATTTTTATTTTAGTCAAATGAATTTATTTTGGTCTGACATGCTACATTTTTTTAAAATATTGTCTTGGTTGTATAAAGAGCCAATAACCAAACAAACATATTAAGCAAAGTATTACAAAAGTATTAAAACACTGTGTTTGACCTATTTTTGGAACGTGTCGAGAGAAAAAAATAAAAAAAATAAAATAAAATCCCTACCTACCTACCCTATTTTTTTCCCAATGTTACCTGAACCACACATATTATTTTGTTTGGCCTTATATGGGTTAAATAGTAACTTTTTTTTTCACGAAAAACTTACACCAGTTTGTCAAGGTCATTTATCTCGGTTTAAAACACCTTGTTATACTGACAAAGCGCTGACCGGCGACACGTATTCCACTGAACACCCATCTAGTTTAAATGTTATTCTTACTTTCCATTAAGGCCTAAAAAAAAAAAAAATGTCTGTTTCTGGTTTCACCCTGTCAAAAAGTTAGGGTAGGTAGGTAGGAAAAATTGTTTTTTTTATATATTTTTTTTATATATACGTGTACTGAAAAGAAAACCAAACGCAGGGTGCGTATTTCCGCTATATATTGCATATACTGCACACTTAATTCCATATATATTCCAAGGAAATCCCTAGATGTTTTGTAAAAAAAAAAAGTGCAGTCAGTTAGAGAAAGAACACAACTGTGATGTTGTAGACGTTTTAATCACAGTACACGTAACAAGAAATTCATAAATGGTGAAGTTTTGTCTTTGAAAAATCGAGCCAGTTCAGTACTGTATTTAATGTTAAGTGATTGCAACATTTAAAGCCTAAGTTTGCTCACCTGCTTGAGCCAAATGCGCATTTCTGACGTTTCTTTTTCCTTTCAGTATAGTTCGCATATATTATGCCATTTTTGTACTAAGGCAACTTCTTCATAACCTTTGCAAACAGTTTGGATCCAGATTAGATGCTTAACAACTCTGGCTAATAAAATTATCATTTGAATAAAAATATTTCTTGTTTGTAATTTTTTTTTCTTTTTTTTTTTTCGTCTCGCTAAATATATTTAGGGTCGGCGGTGAAAAAGTAGGGTCGGTCGGGAAACCGGAAACACACATAATTTTTTTTTAGGCCTAACTTCTATACAAATGAACACTATTAGTGTATTATTAAATTCTATTTCTTCAGTTCACTCCAAGAAACTGGCAGTCACAAGAGAATACGACAAGCAGGAGCAAGAGCTCTGGACAACCATCAACAAAATCGAAATATGGAAAACAGGTATACATTTATGTAATACATGTATTGGTATTTATACACCCAAAACACCCGTTTGTCACATAAATGGAATGGTCTTAATTCAAAGAAAGAACAGTCCATTATATATATGTAGCGGGTTAAGGGTTAAATGTCGAAATACGATTGGGTTATGGTATTTTAACTTGTCCCACAATTGTTTCTATATTTTAAATATGACATGTAATATGTTAAACGGTGGGTGACATGACAGTCGCTAACTGTACATAATACATACAAAAATGAGAACAATGGCCCTGTAGAAACAACGGCACCCAAACGCAATAGCACCGTAGGCCTGCACTGTAAATGTAAGACCAATAAATTCGTTCAAAATACCATGATTAACATAAAAAAAAAAGTACCTGAAGCAAAAAGGTAATAATGAAAATACATAACTGATTTTGTGTGTGTGTGTTATTAGCTGTACTGGCCAAGGGCCAGCAGAACTTATATGGGATGGTGTGGTGTCCGTCGTCCGTCGTCTGTTAACTTTTGTCTCGTCAAGACGATAGGGCCTTAATTTTTCATCCGATTTTTACCAAACTTTAACAGGTTGTTAATATCAATGAAAGCTCGGACAAGTTCCAAAACCAGCCAGATCGGACCAGTAACAGCGGAGTTAAGGCCCTTGATTTTTTTAAAAATGCAATATTTTGCATCGTTAAGGCGATTGCGCTTTCATTTTTTATCCTATCTTTACCAAACGTTACCACATTGTTAATATCAATGAAAGCTTGGACAAGTTCGAAACCAGCCAGATCGGACCAGTAACAGCGGAGTTATGGCCCTTGATTTAGTTAAAAATGCTATATGTTGCCTTGTTAAGACGATAGGGCCTTCATTTTTTATCCTACCTTTACCAAACTTTATCACATTGCTAATGTTGTTGAAAGCTCGAACAAGTTCGAAAACCAGCCATATCCGACCAGTAACAGCGGAGTTATGGCCCTTGATTTATTTAAAAATGCTGTATTTTGCCTCGTTAGGACGATAGGGGCTTCATTGTTCATCTGATCTTTACCAAACTTTATCAGATTGTTAATATCAATGAAAGCTCGAACAATTTTGAAAACCATTCATATCGGACCAGTAACAGCGGAGTTATGGCCCTTGATTTAATTCAAAATGCTATATTTTGCCTCGTTAAGACGATAGGGCCTTCATTTTTCATCCGGTCTTTACCAAAGTTTACCAGATTCTTTAGTTATGGCCCTTGATTTAGTCAAAAAGCTGTTTTTTGCCCGAAACTTTCAAAAAAATGTAAATGGTAGTCACTTGCTTCATTGATGTTATAAGAGCCATGTTAGCCAGTACAGCGTCCACAGGCCCTCTTGGGCCTCTTTTTCGATGCACTTACATATTGTCATGTATAATTTCTATAATTTTATAAAGCTACGAAATGGAACATATAATACATCATAGCAGTTCCATTAGGTCATTAACTATTGGCTGATCTTGGTATAGAGACACACTCACACATACTAGTATACTGTTTTAAATTTATTATTGTATAAAAAAGGAATGACAGTGTATTATCTAATTTAGTTTTTATGCCCCCGAAGGTTGGCAGGGTGGCATATAGTAGTCGCACTGTCTGTCCGTTTGCGTGTACAATCGTGTCCGCTTCATAACTCTGACAATAATGGACGGATTTTCAAATAACTTCGCACAATTGCTCACCACAACAAGACGACGTGTCGCGCACAAAATCCAGGTCCGTGGCTCCAAGGTCACACTTAGAGATCAAAGTTCAAAATCCGTTCGTCTATACAATCGTCTCCGCTTCATAACTAGGACAATAATCAACGGATTTTCAAATGACTTCGCACAATTGCTCACCACAACAAGACGTCGTGTCGCGAATTATTTTTTTATTTTTATTTTTTTTTTTTTAAATATTTTTCTTTCTTTTTTTAATTTTATTATATTAGATTTTTTTTTTTTTTTTTTTTTTTTTTTTTAAATATATCTGTTGGTTTCATATTGCTCCAAGGTCAAGGTCACACTTACAGGTCAGTTCGGGGGCATTTGTCACTTACTGTGACATTTCTTGTTTGTGTTTCTTTTAATAAATACTGAAAAGTAATTTTTTTCTTTACATTATTATTAGGCTTATTAATTTCTGTGCATAAACACGTAGCATAGTTGCATTTTTTTTCAGTAAAATATATATGGTGTTAAAAATGAGGTGAGAGCTTATGTTTTCGCTTCTGCCACATAGGGAATTTACTCTGTAGTATGATGTCAGAAACACTATTAAACAGAAGTTGTGTATCCAAAATTAGTACCGTAGTTCAATTAATATCAATTTAGAGTTGATCAAGGAAACACTCCATATTCTTGAAATACAGCAGAATTTTCTTCATTTATAGCGATGGTGCATAATGGGGATTCTTAATTAGTACCATTTATTACAAAAATCTAAAATATACTATGTCATAAATACTGCTATTACTTTTTATTGAGAGCTATTTATTACTTTCAAGGAACATGATTTTTTTTTAAAATCTTTATCCACTTAACTTTACAAATGTCTTGGCCATTGCTTGGTCAGCTGATTTTGATGACGCTTTATCAAAACGCTTTATCAAAACTATGAATAGTCAGTTCATTTACGTATAATTTATGTTTCGGTGTTTTTTAAGTTGACTGTTTATGTGATTCATCTACATTTTCAATAGTTTTGTTAAAAAAACATGTAGGTTTATTTCTCAGACCATTTCAATGAAACTTCAATCAGCCAATGTCCATCCAACAGGGGTAGCGTGCACGTCGCGATGGATGCGCAAGTTGTCATTATTACACATATAGATAATAGTGACAACTTGGCGGATGACCCCTGGTACGCTAACCATTTCTTGTATAATTCAGAAATATTTCAGGATTTCATGTGCTGTCATTGACAAGAAACTGAAAGATAGGTAAGTGATTTAACAATACTAATAACAACAACAATATAGAATAATTATTAAGAGTAAAATGCGACCCAATATCGTGTAAGTATTAATTTTAAGACTAAGAGCTCTGCTCGGTCTTAGGCTGTGCCTAAAATTCATATTAGATGTTTTATTGACAGTATATGTACATATTTTAATGTACCAAAAATGTTGAATGGTCTGTTAAAGTTGAAAAACATGCTTATATTACACTTTAATAGTCATAACATATTCTTACACTGATCAATTTCAATTACATATCCCAGTGCATTCATGTAATTGCTGGTTACATGTTGTGGTTATGCATTGTTGTGTTGTGTCTAATTATCACTAATTTAGTAACATCCAGTCACAAGTATGTGAAACTGAAATCCCAAACACAGTCTCAAAATGTACAATAGCAATCAAACTACGCAATCCAAGTGTAGGTCAGTAGTAGTATTAAAAATTATTTTAATTATATAATAGTTTTTCTTTCATATCAGTTATTCACATTGTGCTAAAACCAAAGGACTTTATTGTACACCATACATGTTTCATATGTGTATAAGGAACTATTTTTTGAAATGGCATGATATGTATATTTTTGACATTTTTTCAATGTGGTTTGTTATTTGTTTGGTCATTTGTGAAGTTAATGTCTGGCAATTGGAAAATATAATTCTTGTACTGTCTAAATGCATAAATGCACTATATAAAGAACTATTTCTTTTTAGATAATCGTTGCCCTTTGTATGTGTTTGACTGCACCAAAGAAGTGAAAATTAAAGTAAGTGTAACTAAGTCATTAATTTATGTTTTGTATATCTGAATTGGCAAAATCTACTGCATGTACACAAGGTATCATACAGTTACCAAGCTCACATCCAAAATTGTGTCTTTCATGTTAAACTGAAATTTCGGTACCCCACCTACATTTTTACAAATATGCTTGGCCATAAACCCTTAATTTAGGTAACCTTTGCCAAAACGTAGCTTCCTTTAAAAAAATAATTCTAACAGTTTAAAACTGATTTAAATTCTTTTCTTCCAATACTTTAATATTTAGTTTCAGTTAACTTTTTCATGTATATGGGTTGGAATTTCTACCTTACATTATACTTTAATAACTCGATTATTTATGTAGTGCTTATTTACTTTTTTGAAATAACTATCATTTAACAATTTAACACCTAACAATACACACAATGGTGACAAGACAGTGACGGTACACCATACCTGATTACAGGACCTACTTATCATGCTTATCATGCTTATCTCACCTGATAACATGCACATGTGTTTACCTGTGTAATTATTGCATTTGATACATGGGGATTATATAGTCTTTTAGAAATTTAGACTTTCTGTGTACATGTGGCAGTAAATACACAAAATTTACATAGTCTTCGCCCTACATGGAACTTTAATGAACACTTTCAGCGATTTCTTTTTTTAATTTGCGTAAACTAAAAACGGACTTGCTCGCATAAAAATTTCCTATTTTCAAGGTCAGTGTACAACAAATTCTAAATGTTGTTTTTTTCATTCTAAATCCAATGCTATAATATGAAAACATTCATATTTATGGTTTTATATAACTAAAAATAGTATTTCAACCCTTTAATACCTGAAACAACATTCGAGTTTTCAGGGTCATTCTTTTCATTTTTACATGGAAGCCATGTTGGATATACCTTAAATGAGAGTGTGGCAGACCATCTCTGAGTTGTCTATTTATAACACAAATGTTATCAGTTGTATCCATTAGAATGAGAGTTAGACATTCACATATTTAATACTGGCTGATTGGGCTTGTAAAGATTGAGTCAAACACTTTGTTCGCACTCTTACTTGGGTAATTGTTAACCAATCTTCTCCAACATTAGTCAAATTTTATATGGGCACAATGTCTCGACCAAGTTAGATTTTCGGCCCCATCGACCTTATAGTTCCAGAGTTATGAACCTTGGAATAGTAAAAATTTGCAAAATTAATGGTGTCCACACTCTAACTTGGGTAATTGTTATCCATTCTACTCCAAACTTGGTCAAATTATATATGGGCATATATATAGGCCTAGTTTGAGTTTCAACTCTACCGTCCCAATAGTTTCAGAGTTACTGCCCTTGGAATAATAAAAAATCTCGAAATAAATGGTGTCCGCACTCTAACTTGGTAATTATTATCCAATTTTCTTCAAACTTTGTCAATTTGCATATGGACACAATGTCTCGTCAGGTCCGATTTCTGGCCCGATCGCCACAGTACTTCCAGATTTATGCTCCATGGAATGGTAACGAAATTAAGAAATAAATATTACAGCGGGGCATCCGTGTTCCATGGACACATTGCTATTTATGAACATAGAGTTAAGTATATGATATTGGTGTTTTGGCGCGTAGATGATGTTAAGATAATCAGTCACTTTAGGCACCGCGGCTGTGACATGTGTTTTGGAAAGTCAAGCAATGGCTCTGTCGAGAACCTTACTATAACACCAATAATATATATATTTTATTGGTCCCATACCGGTTTAAACCGGAGGGAACTATAGGTCTACCCTGTCTGTCTATCCATCCGTATATTCGGATCCAATAATCTGTGAGTAAGAATTAATTGTTCCCCGGAGATATAATTAACACGGTGGCGAAACCACACGACATTTTGATCGGGTTCTCGGCAAAAGAAATATAAAAAAAGCGCTCGATTCAGGTTGTCACAGGATGACCTTAGTGGTTGGGCTAACTCAGGAAAGAATCAATGACGGTGAATGCATTTACATAAGTTTAATGCAACTTTTAAAATATGTTTAATATATATACAATTATTTAAAAAAAAACAAGCGAATACACAAATGAACTATGAAAAGAATGTTCTCATGAACGTTTAAGACGTTCTTAGTATTGTTATAAATACTGAATGTCTAAGACACTAAAGTGTTGTTAAAGCTATAACAATGTTGATCTAGCGCGATAACTGTGATGCGCGAGAGCTCATGAAGATGATGATGCGCGAATTCAATGGATGATTGTCATCAAATGCCTTCTGTAAGGGTTGATGACGCGATGCAATGATAGTTAACCTCCACTGAGATTGTGAGTGATATTCCTCCAGTGAGGATTGGTAACGGGCCCACCTTGTGTCCCGGGGGTTGTCGTTAGTAAAACCTGGCCATGCTGACGCAGGTACGGGGACCGTCTCCACCGCTCGTAAACGTTATTCGTGGAAGCTTAGCTCCACTCCTGGATATCCAAACCTAGATGGCTTACTCCAACCCTGGATGGCTTATATCCTGGATGGCTTAGATCCACATCTGGATGGCTAATATCCAACTCTGGATGGCTTAGGCACATGTTGCCTATGAATTTTGCCGTCCAATCTCTGTTCCACAAAGTACTATCGATCATCCCCGGCGAGAGCTAGAAGACAATGGGTTTTATAGCAAACATTACGCCCAAATCATTATTTCCCCCGTTCAGTCCGTGACAAACGTGGCTAAATCTACAGTATTGAATCTACACGAGAGGCCCCTTATACAATTTTGCCGTTTAAGGAAAATATACCTATACGTTTACATGCATTAGCACAAAACTAAACTTATGACACGGCCTCTCTGGCGGCCACTTAAAATGTGCACGCTTTTACGTGTTACATGAACAGATCATGAATATTGTGAAAATGTTTCAACTCGAACAATATATTTGGGTGTAACCGATAACTTACAAGAGCTATGTGCGACCAGTACGCTCTACCCGTGACATTTTGTGACAACATCTCCCCACTTAAAGAAAGTGCTACACTTTTAAAACTCAACAAAATGATAATTAATATTTTAATATTTACACGTTAAGAAACTATTAATTCTTCTGAGCAAATGAGCGACAAAACGTACAAGATGATTGCGCAATCGCTTGAGTATGTTAAATATTACTACTGAGGGATGCAACCTTCAGCCAGTACAACGACCGTCTTTCGGAAAACATCCACTGCAGTTATAACCTAACTATAATATGTAATTACAATTTCAACACTATTCTACAATTGTACACTACCCTGTCGTAACACATACTACTATTGTACAATACACTGCAATACACTATTGTATCAAACCGGTCATTATGTGCGGCGACTTAAATAGTCTGCCCCAATATTGTCCTTTTCCTCGGATCGCTTTAATTTTCATCCGGTAAGGCTGCAGAGTCAGTGCCCACCTCATTAACCTACTGTTAGCTACCTTTGCTTTATTCATATAAGCTAACGGTTGGTGGTCAGTTTCCAAGACAAATTCCTTACCAAAAACATATCGGTGGAATTTACTGACACCCCACACTACTGCAAGACACTCCCTTTCGATAACAGAGTAGTTACATTCCCGGGGTAATAGTTTCCGACTTGCGTAAGCCACGGGGAGACTACACCCATCTTGCTCTTGCAGTAGGACTGCACCCACCCCGATATCGGAGGCATCCGTTCTGAGGATAAACTCCTGGTCAAGTTCAGGTAATTTTAGTATTGGGATTTTGACCAGACTCCCCTTTAAAGAGACAAAAGCTCGCTCCTGGCTTTCCCCCCAAGTTATCCTATTGGGTTGACCTTTCTTTGTCAAGTCTGACAAAGGTGCAGCTATAGCCGAAAGGTTTGGAATAAACTTCCTGTAAAACCCCGCCAACCCTAAAAATGACCTAACTTGTTTCTTTACCCCGGGAATGTAACTACTCTGTTATCGAAAGGGAGTGTCTTGCAGTAGTGTGGGGTGTCAGTAAATTCCACCGATATGTTTTTGGTAAGGAATTTGTCTTGGAAACTGACCACCAACCGTTAGCTTATATGAATAAAGCAAAGGTAGCTAACAGTAGGTTAATGAGGTGGGCACTGACTCTGCAGCCTTACCGGATGAAAATTAAAGCGATCCGAGGAAAGGACAATATTGGGGCAGACTATTTAAGTCGCCGCACATAATGACCGGTTTGATACAATAGTGTATTGCAGTGTATTGTACAATAGTAGTATGTGTTACGACAGGGTAGTGTACAATTGTAGAATAGTGTTGAAATTGTAATTACATATTATAGTTAGGTTATAACTGCAGTGGATGTTTTCCGAAAGACGGTCGTTGTACTGGCTGAAGGTTGCATCCCTCAGTAGTAATATTTAACACACTCAAGCGATTGCGCAATCATCTTGTACGTTTTGTCGCTCATTTGCTCAGAAGAATTAATAGTTTCTTAACGTGTAAATATTAAAATATTAATTATCATTTTGTTGAGTTTTAAAAGTGTAGCACTTTCTTTAAGTGGGGAGATGTTGTCACAAAATGTCACGGGTAGAGCGTACTGGTCGCACATAGCTCTTGTAAGTTATCGGTTACACCCAAATATATTGTTCGAGTTGAAACATTTTCACAATATTCATGATCTGTTCATGTAACACGTAAAAGCGTGCACATTTTAAGTGGCCGCCAGAGAGGCCGTGTCATAAGTTTAGTTTTGTGCTAATGCATGTAAACGTATAGGTATATTTTCCTTAAACGGCAAAATTGTATTAGGGGCCTCTCGTGTAGATTCAATACTGTAGATTTAGCCACGTTTGTCACGGACTGAACGGGGGAAATAATGATTTGGGCGTAATGTTTGCTATAAAACCCATTGTCTTCTAGCTCTCGCCGGGGATGATCGATAGTACTTTGTGGAACAGAGATTGGACGGCAAAATTCATAGGCAACATGTGCCTAAGCCATCCAGAGTTGGATATTAGCCATCCAGATGTGGATCTAAGCCATCCAGGATATAAGCCATCCAGGGTTGGAGTAAGCCATCTAGGTTTGGATATCCAGGAGTGGAGCTAAGCTTCCACGAATAACGTTTACGAGCGGTGGAGACGGTCCCCGTACCTGCGTCAGCATGGCCAGGTTTTACTAACGACAACCCCCGGGACACAAGGTAGGCCCGTTACCAATCCTCACTGGAGGAATATCACTCACAATCTCAGTGGAGGTTAACTATCATTGCATCGCGTCATCAACCCTTACAGAAGGCATTTGATGACAATCATCCATTGAATTCGCGCATCATCATCTTCATGAGCTCTCGCGCATCACAGTTATCGCGCTAGATCAACATTGTTATAGCTTTAACAACACTTTAGTGTCTTAGACATTCAGTATTTATAACAATACTAAGAACGTCTTAAACGTTCATGAGAACATTCTTTTCATAGTTCATTTGTGTATTCGCTTGTTTTTTTTTAGATAATTGTATATATATTAAACATATTTTAAAAGTTGCATTAAACTTATGTAAATGCATTCACCGTCATTGATTCTTTCCTGAGTTAGCCCAACCACTAAGGTCATCCTGTGACAACCTGAATCGAGCGCTTTTTTTATATTTCTTTTGCCGAGAACCCGATCAAAATGTCGTGTGGTTTCGCCACCGTGTTAATTATATCTCCGGGGAACAATTAATTCTTACTCACAGATTATTGGATCCGAGTATACGGATGGATAGACAGACAGGGTAGACCTATAGTTCCCTCCGGTTTAAACCGGTATGGGACCAATAAAATATATATATTATTGGTGTTATAGTAAGGTTCTCGACAGAGCCATTGCTTGACTTTCCAAAACACATGTCACAGCCGCGGTGCCTAAAGTGACTGATTATCTTAACATCATCTACGCGCCAAAACACCAATATCATATACTTAACTCTATGTTCATAAATAGCAATGTGTCCATGGAACACGGATGCCCCGCTATAATATTTATTTCTTAATTTCGTTACCATTCCATGGAGCATAAATCTGGAAGTACTGTGGCGATCGGGCCAGAAATCGGACCTGACGAGACATTGTGTCCATATGCAAATTGACAAAGTTTGAAGAAAATTGGATAATAATTACCAAGTTAGAGTGCGGACACCATTTATTTCGAGATTTTTTATTATTCCAAGGGCAGTAACTCTGAAACTATTGGGACGGTAGGGTTGAAACTCAAACTAGGCCTATATATATGCCCATATATAATTTGACCAAGTTTGGAGTAGAATGGATAACAATTACCCAAGTTAGAGTGTGGACACCATTAATTTTGCAAATTTTTACTATTCCAAGGTTCATAACTCTGGAACTATAAGGTCGATGGGGCCGAAAATCGAACTTGGTCGAGACATTGTGCCCATATAAAATTTGACTAATGTTGGAGAAGATTGGTTAACAATTACCCAAGTAAGAGTGCGAACAACATTAATTTCTCGATTTTTTACTATTCCAAGGGCCATAACTCTGAAACTACAAAGGCGATAGGGCCGATTATTAAACTTGGCCGAGACATTGTGCCCATATGCTATTTCATCAAGTTTGGAAAAGATCCGATAACAAATAACTAAGTTAGAGTGTGGACATCGTTTATGCACGGACGCACGTACGCACGGACAGGGGTAACAGTATATGCCCCTTCGCCATTCTTCGGATATAAAAAGGATCTTGGGTAGAGCGCATTGCTCTTGTTAGATGTCAGTCACATGCTAATCCTTTGTTCAGTTGAAACTTATTCACCATTTGCATGATTGATTCATGTTGCATTGGAAAGCGAACATTTTTATAGCGTTTTTTGGCGGAGTTTAGTCAGGGCCGTTCTGACTAAACTCCGCCAAAAAACGCTATAAAAATGTTCGCTTTCATGCAAAATTGAATTCAATTCATTGCACAATGACGTGGAATAAGTTTTCACTGAACAATGGATTATAAAGTGCATTGTTTTCCAGTAGAGACCGGGGAAATTGAAAGTTGCTTTGCTTGGAGCAGTCGTTTGGAAAGGGTGATATGTATATCTATTTTGTGTTTATCGTATCCAATGGGTGTCGCCATTTTGTTCCGTGATGTTGTTCCGGTCATCTTTTACATGCTTCTCAAACATTAACTTAATACAAGTAGCATACGAAGTTAACTCTATTATATATAATTATTGTAGTCGATCATTAATTGTAAAACACGATTAAATTGATAACGTTGTATATTAAGTGCAGTAGTTAACGGTCGTTAACGGTGAGATGATATGCCTGTGTGTGTATATGTCGATGCATATCAATGGCGTTGTAGAATACGTAAACATTGCTACACATCATAATTAGAGAATGGCTCACACCTGTATTTACTAGATAATGATTTGTTTGTGTAACGATGATTGTATAAGAGTGTTGTGTTAATGAACCGACGTTTAAAAGTATGTAGCCTAAGCCTCCCAGAGTGGAGCTAAGGCTTTTGGGTATGTAGGCGCTCTAGGTGAGTCAACGCATAATGTAATGAGCAGGTGGAGACGGACCCCGTACCTGGACAACAGGTTCAGGTTTTCATAGAAGCAACAACGCCCGGGACACGTGGTTGGCCCGTCATCAGACATCAATGGGGAGATTTCACCTCACAGCCTCGTTGGAGGCTATTCATCGCGTCATCAACCCTTATTGAAGGCTTTTGATGACAATCAACGGTTCACAGGAATCGCGCATCATGTTCATAAACTCACGCGCATCAAATACATCGTGTTAGATCATTATTCTTTGTAACGTTTCTTTGACTACGAACGTCTTATACGTTCATGAGAAGTATTTTGCATCTTTCATCTGTGTATTCGTTTGTTTTTGTGTCGCCTTTTCGAAGAAAAATGCGATACATAGGGATCACTTTGTCGTCCGTCAGTCCGTCCTTCAGCCAGTCAGTCAAGTCAGTCCGTCACGAAAACGTAACGTTGGCTATAACTTTCTCATTTCTTGATATTTCTTCATTAAACTTTAAATATGTACTCGTCATGAAAACATCGACATGACGATATTAACATATAAAGGTCAAGGTTACACTGAAGGTCATTTTATGGGTTAAATACTCATTGTTTAGCTCTACTGCCCAAGGCCAGCAGAGCTTATGGGATGGCGAATCCGTCGTCAGTTAATTTTTGCCTTGTGAACACTCTAGGGCTTCATTATTAATCGGATATTTACGAAACTTTGCCAGTGTCTTTATAGCAATGAAAGCTCGGACAAGTTCGAAATCCAGCCACATCGTATTAGTTTCACGGGAATTATGGCCCTTGTTTTGCTGAAAATGTGGACACTATAGCACCTTCGTTTTGTTTTTGATCTGTAAGAACCTTATACAGATTGTAGATATTGATGAAAAAGCTCGGATAAGTTCGAGAAGCAGCTATTTCGAACAAGTAACACCGGAGTTATGGTCCTTTGAATTACGGGAAAATGACATATTTAGCCTTGTGAACATTCTAGCATCTTCATTTTGCATTAATTTTGATCTTTACCAAACTTTGCCAGTGCCTTTATATCAATGAATGATAAAGCAATTTCGAAAATAAAAAATCAAATTAGTAACACCAGAGTAATTGCCCTTGATTTGCTGAAAAAGTCCGTATTGGGCCTTGTGAACACTCTATCACCTTCATTTTGTACTTGATCTTTACGAACCTTGTACATATTTTTGATATTGATGAAAGCTCGAACAAGGTCGAACACCAGCTATTTCGGACAAGTAACACCGGAGTTATTACCCCTTGAATTACGGGGGAAATGCCTTATTTAGCCATGTGAACACACTAACATCTTCATTTTGCATTTGACCTTTACCAAACTTTGTCAGTGCTTTTATAACAATGAAAGCTCGGACAAGTTTAAAAAACCAGCCAGTTCGGATTTGTAATACCATCGTTAAGGCCCTTGTTTTGCTGAAATGATTATTCTAGCACCTTCATTTATTATTTAATCTTTACCAAACTTCCATATATTGTTAATATCAATGAAAGCTCAGAAACTGTTTGAAAACCAGCCAGATCGGATCAGTAATGCCGGAGTTATGGCCCTTGTTTTACTGAAAAATGCCTTTTTTTTCGTTGTGGACCATTCTAGTACCTTCATTTATTACTTGATCTTTACCAAACTTGCACATATTGTTAATATCTATAAAAGCTCGGATTATTTCGACAAACAGCCAGATCGTATAAGTAACACCGGAGTTATGGCCCTTGATTTGGTGCAAAATGCCCATATTTGGCATTGTGAACACTTTAGCACCTTCATTTATCATTTGATCGTTACCAACCTTGCACAGATTGTTAATATCAATTACAGCTCAGACAAGTTTAAAAACCAGCCAGATCGAATCAGTAATACCGGAGTCATGGCCCTTTTTTACTGAAATAAATGCCATTTTCTGCCTTGCGAACATTCTAGTACCTTTATTTATTATTTGATATTTACAAATTTTGCCTGAATATTAATATTAATGAATGCTCGGATACATTTGAAATCCAGCCAGATCGAATTAGTTTCACCAGAGTTATGGCCCTTGATTTGATGGAAAATGCCATATTTTGCCTTGTGAACACTCTAGCACCTTCATTTAATTTTTGATCTTTACCAAACTTGCACATATTGTTAATATCAAGCTCAGAAAAAGTTTGAAAAACAGACAGATCGGATCAGTAATAACGTAGTTATGTCCCTAGTATTGCAGAAAAATGCCATTTTCTTCTTTGTGACCATTCTAGCACCTTCATTTAATATTTGATATTTACCACAAATTGCATATATTGTTAATATCTATAAAAGCTCGGATAAGTTCGAAAAACAGCCAGATCGAATCAGTAACACAGGAGTTATGTCCCTTGATTTGGTGCAAAATGCCATATTCTGCCTTGTGAACTCTCTAGCACCTTTATTTATCATTTGATCGTTACCAAACTTGCAAAGATTGTTAATATCAATAAAAGCTCATACAAGTTCGAAAACCAGTCATATCGATCAGTAATACCGGAGTTATGGCCCATTTTTACTGAAAAATGCCACTTTCTTCCTTGTGACCGATTTAGCACCTTCATTTATTATTTGATCTTTACCAAACTTGCACATATTGTTAATATCAATGATAGCTCGGACAAGTTTGAATACCAGCCAGATCGGATCAGTAATACCAGAGTTATGATCGTTGTTTTGCTGAAAAATGCCATGTTCTGCATTGTGACCACTCTAGCACCTTCATTTATTATTTGATCTCTACCAAACTTGCAAATATTGTTAATATCAACAAAAGCTCGGGCAAGTTTGACAATCCAGCGAGATCGGAATAGTAACACCAGAATTATGAATTGGATTAGTTATAACAGAGTGTTGGCCCTTGAATTAGTTAAAAATGCGGTAGTTTGTCTCGTTAAGACGATAGAGCGTTCTTTTCGCCGGATTTTAACGAACGTTTGCAGGCATGATCAGTAGCAAGCCTAGTTGTGCATATCCTCACCGTGTTCCGGTTGAATGATTTTGGCAGAGTTATGGCTCTTTAACAGTTTTAATGCACAAACCTTGTCCGGACTGGTTCTCCTGAGCCCTTTCCAGGATGTCAACGAAACTTTGCAGGGATGATCAGTACCAAGCCGTGTTTTGGCTGTAAGAGTTTTGGTGGAGTTTTGGCCGTTTATATGTTTTAATGACAAACATTGTCTGGACTAGTTCTCATGAAACCCTGGCCAGATTTCAGCGAAACTTGGCAAAGTTGATCAATATCAAGCGTAGTTGTGCATACCATCGCCGTGTTCCAGTTGAATGATTTTTGGCATAGTTATGGCCATTTAAAGGTTTTAATATACAAACCTTGTCGAGATAAGTCTCTTCTGAACTCATCGCCAGATTTCAGTGAATCTTGTTAGGGATGATAGTAACAGGCCTAGTTGTGCGTATCATCGCAGTGTGACGGTTGAATGATTTTTGGGGGAGCTATGGCACTTTAAAGGTTTTAATACACAAACTTTGTTCTGACTAGTTCTCCTGAACCCATGGTCGGATTTCAACGAAACTTTGAAGGGATGATCAGTGCCAAGCCTAGTTGCACATACCATCGTCGTGTTCCGGGAATGATTTTTGACAGAGTTATGGCCCCTTATTCACAAACTTTATCCAGACTAGTTATCCTGAACCCTTGGCTGGATTTCAGTGAAACTTGGCAGGAATGATCAGTACCAAGTCTAGTTGCGCATATCGATGTCGTGTTCCTCATCACAGACTCCATATAGCCAGTAGAGCGATACAGGCCCTCTTGGGCCTCTTGTTTTCACGAAAACTTAACGTTGGCTATAAGTTTATCATTACCTGATATTTCTTCATCAAACTTTCAATATATACACACCATGACCATACTAAAATATATAGATCAAGTGACACTGAAGGTCATTATATGGGTTAAATACTCATTTTTTTTCTTCACGAAAACTTAACGTTGGCTGTAACTTTCTCATTTCTTGATATATCTTCATCAAGTTTTCAATATACTCATCATGGTCATGACCATACTGAAATATTAAGGGCACACTGAAAGTCATTATATGGGTTAATTACTCATTGTTTTCTTCACGAAAACTTAGTCAGGCTAGTTTTTCAAGGTCATTTATCCAGGTCCAAAAAACCTTGTTATGCTGACAAAGCGCTGACAGGCGACACACGTGTTCCGAGAAACACCCGTCTAGTTCTTGATAATTGTATATACATTTAACATGTTTTAAAAGTTGTATTAAACTGTCACCGTAATGCTGTCACCGACATTGACTTTTTCCTGAGTTAGTCCCAACCACTAGGGTCATCTTGCGACAAAGTACTCTGAAATAGTGGAAAATTACGCCTCCATCTCAAATCCGTAATCCTCATATGCCGTAAGTCGTAAACATGCACTGAATGAATTAAATTGGGTTTTAAGGCGCACCAACACACGAAAGGTTATATTTCGTCTAACAGGAATTAACGTGCCAGGCTCATCCTCCATTTATATCAAGAAAAAATATGGAGAATGGGCCTAGAACCTTCTTACCTGCAGAACTGCAGAGTTGCTGCAAATTCTGTAGTTTCATTTACCATGGAGCCACATTTCCACGTTTACATACATGGTGTCATGATAAAGACCTTGAATGAGCATGATAAAAAATGACAAAATAAATATGAATAGGTTGTGGGTCCTACCCCTCTGCACGTGACAATGTGTTTGTGAGATGGCAGTGGTTGTATTCTACCCCGGCAACGGGTCAAACATCTACTGAAAATACTTATTTAAATAGTTGACTACGACAGTGACATGTCTACGATTACACTCACAATCCAGCACACAAGTCAACGTCCACATTACGTTCGCACTATTAAAAGTGACATATGTATATTACGGGCTATTAATCACGTAGCACGTACACGTAATCGGATATATTACCACAAAATTACCACAATCACGGAACTGACAATATGTTAATCACGATCTCATCTGTCGATTTATCTCTGCGTGACCCAGCGGGCGTGACACCCCGGAGGTCCCACGTTCAAGCCTCATCGGCGCCACTTAAGACACTTTCCCTTAGTCTCGTTCATTGGACGAGGACGTAAAACGGGCGGTCTCGTGTATTTCAGTCTTTTCCGAAAATCCAGATTAGACAGAGTTCTAAGAAGTATTGGTTTATTACGACTCTGGTGCAGGGCAGATTCCCGCATTTCGATCTATTCTGTCCCCTATATGGGGGGGCTTTACAAAATAGTTCCTTATAAGAAAACAAATTTAAAAAAAGGGGTGGCGGCTGGGGGTGTGTGTGAGGGGTGGGGGTTGATTGGGTGTGGGGAGGGGGCATTTCTCCTCCATGATCACCTGAAAGTGAAGACTAACAATATATGGCACTATTGTCCTATAAACACGCAGCATGCGGTTGCCGTTATATGACCTTCGCTATTGAGCGTTTGTGACAGTGCTTTTTGTCCGCACGGCACTTTTGTCCGCACAAAATTTGAAAAAGTGACGCTTTTTGTCCGCGGGGCGCTTTTTGTCCGCAGAAAAAAATGAAAATATTATGCCTTTTGTCCGCATGGCGCTTTTTGTCCGCACAAAATTTGAAAAAGTGACGCTTTTTGTCCGCGCGGCGCTTGAATCCTTTTTGTCCGCACAGTGTTTTCGACTGCAGTGAACTGGAAGGTGACGACCCAAGTCCTCGCGACGCTTTTTATCTACGGAAAAAAGTCACTGTAAGTGACAAATGCCCCCAATGTGGTTTTGACCTTTTACTTTTGAGTGTGAGTTTGACCTTAGAGCCACGGACCTGGATTTTGTCACGTTATGTCAGAGTTATTCACATTTCACAGTTGTGCGGACGTACGGACTGGCATACGAACGGACGGTGTGACTATTATATGCCTCTCTTAAAACTACGCTTTTTGTTCGCCGAAAATCTTAAGATGAGGTAAAATTGTGTACGTTCTTTTAACTTTTTCAGTAATGTTCTATATTATTATATGGCAGAGATAAAATATTGTTAATCGTCATATGAAATCGCTTCTTTGACACGTTCGAGAATCTCACCTTCTGTACTGAATCGGCAGTGATAAGAGTTTAAGGCGGAGGATTTCCAGTTATGCGGTAAGAATATGTCCAAATTAATGTAGTTGAGATGAACAGAAATTTTACCAACACAAAAAAGCTTATACGCTGAGAGCTTATACCTGGTAGACCCTCCCTCTCCCGGGGAAATTGTGTAGGCCCTACTTTTCTAGAATTCCATTACGTATGTAGTATTGTGCAACTTGTCTGCCATTTTATCGTGTTACATGGTGTAGAACAAGTTACCTGCAAAATAATAATTATATTTACTGCATTTTGAAGACTAAACGGTTTGTATTTTAATTTTTCTTCATTAGTCATGCCTATTATAATACAAACTTTCGTTTCACTTACTACCTGCGTTTCTATGCCTACGTTACCTTAATTTTCGTTACATTGTTTTATTAAGAACATTAATGATGTTACATACGAAAATTATTCCAAACCGTACATGTATCACAATCACATACGTCGTCATGATGTTAATAATATTTTGTTCTTGTAATGTCCTTTACATAGTGTGTTTTTAAATTATTTTCTATTTTCCGAATGTTAAAAGATAGTAGCACACATCCAATTATTACCTTACCATCCCCTTTTTTTAATTAACATGAAATACGATTGCATTACTGAAAGCCGGATCATTAGTATACCGAACAAATGTTTTGATTAAGATTTTAAATAAATGAGGGGGAAAAAGTCCCAAAATTATTTTTTATTTTTTTTTTTAACCAGTTTTGATTTAAAGTAACAAATCTGCTCGCCAAATTTTTATTGTCGTTTGGTAAACCAAACGTCTTACGATTGATATAACTTCAACTGTATTTTAATAAGCGACCACCGATTTCCAATTGCCAAAGCGTGTCGTTTTTGGAAAAACCCAAAACCTATTTTTATACTTCCCGTGACGTCACAATCGTGGAACTACCGGTGAACAGTAAAAATTGCTTCACGCGAAGGGTATGGGCAATTTATACAGGAGTGTAAACGTGAGGTATAATACATTCATTTGTCAATTTGTATTTGGCTCAACTGATATTTCTAAGCAGTAGAGCATTTTGCTTTTGTCACTTCTATCTGAATTGCCATCAGTTGTTGCAAGATATCGAGCCTAGAGGATATGGTAACTTCAACTTAAGATCTGTCTTATACCTGACGAATAAGGGAACCAATTAACCAAATATAGTGTGTTACGGATCTGGTCAGCGTGTTGTGTTTATTAACAATTCATTGAGAATTATGTCATGGTGTTATCAGCATGATACTGTAATAATCATAAGCAACACATATCTATGCTGTAATACGAGACGATCGGAGGTATAGATCATAATCATTGACATCAAATCGGAATGGGGTTTGTGAATCAAATGATAGATTCCGTGGTTCTTCTTAAGTCATTTGAAATGTTCTTTGTTCAGGATTGATGCAGTTTTGTGCACGAAGAAATTAGTTCTGATGCCATATTTATCTGGAGATTTGCCTCTAGCAGTTTTGCTTTAAATTGAGTGTAATGCACCAGTGGCATTACTGGTATGCTTCATACTTCCTACTGTGATTGATAGTTGATGAATAGTTATGGCACTTGTGGAAGAGCGACACTAAATCTTGTTCTGGAGAAAATTATTCATTTGACAATGTGACAGGTTGTGTCGAGACACGGGGAGTCATTAAATATACTGGAAAGTGTCTGGTGTAGTTGTAAAGCTTCTCCAAGAACATTGGACATTAAGTTGAATATGTATATACATGTCAAGTTCATTCTCTTTTGTGTCTGTTTTTGATAAAACTGAGTATTATTAGTATAGTGTTTAAATACTAGTATATATTAAGGCAAGACTAACTTACATTCGATGGTGACAACCTTTGATTATTCTTAGAGTTTTGTCTTAAAGTAACACAAACGACAAATTTTGCTATAAAAACGTTCTTCCAAACTCTACCCATTTGTCGAGGTCGCAAGATGATGCATATATGCAAATTAAAACTGTATATTATCCACGGGTTAATAAAATACCCGCACATGCACATGTGTGAAATGAATTTAGAGTTTGTAACCTTTTATTCAAAGCTTCAAGCAATAACAAAAAGGCGATGTTTTTGGCTGGCCGGATTTTATGTTTATATTGTAATTCTAGAGTTAGAATTTGCAAATATAAATTAGTTACATATATATAAATTTGTGCCTCGATTGTAAAATTTGCCTGCTGTTGGCGAGTGGGTTACTTAAAAAGCAGGATACAGTGTAAAAAAAGGTATATGCCATAACATGCCGTTGTTTTGTGAGGGGACAACTGTTATATACAAACCTCTCAAAAACAGAAGTGCAGGACTAGGAAATAATTAATAACGAAACACATTTACATGTATAAATGAAATCATGTTTTTTTCTGAAATACAAACAACAAAACAAGAGGCACAAGAGGGCCTGTAGATGCTCTACTTGCTAAAACGGAACATAACATTCCCATCAGTACTTCCTTTAAAAACATTGCAAAAACAAAGGGCCAATATGACCATACATTGCTCACAAGGTAATCATTGACAATAAGTCCGCTGTGTCTAGTCTGGCATGGGTATTTTTTAATTTGTCTCACGTTCTTCTTTGAATGAGATTTCATAACTAGAGTGTTCATTAGGCTTAATATTTTTCAGCGGCCAAAACTCAGGTTAAATTATTCCGATCTCGCTGGTTTTCGAACTTGTCCCAGCTTTCATTGACATATAGACACTGGCAAAGTTTCGTTTAGATCCGATTGGCATTAAAGGCCCAAGAGTGTTCACAGGGTGGAAAATAGCATTTTTCAGAAAAACAAAAGCCAAAACTCCGTTGTTACTGACCCGATTTGGCTTGTTTTCAAACTTGTCCAAGCTTTTATTAAAATGAACAATCTGTGCATGTTTAGTAAAGATCAAATAATAAAAGAAGGTGCTTGAGTGTTCACAAGGCTAAATATGGAATTTTTCAGAAAAACAAGGGCCATAACTCCGATCTCGCTTGTTTTCAAACTTGTGCAAGCTTTAAATGATATAAAAACACTGGCAAAGTTTCGTTAAGATCCGATTAATATATATTGAACTCAAGAGTGTTCACAAGGCAAAAAATAGCATTTTTCAGAAAAACAAGGGCCATAACTCCGATGTTACTGACCCGATTTGACTGGTTTTCAAACTTGTCCCAGCTTTCGTTAATAATAATAATCTGTTCAAGTTTGATAAAGATCAAATAATAAATGAAGTTGCTAGAGTGTTCACAAGGCTTAATATGGCATTTTCAGCAAAACAGGGGCCATAACTCCGGTGAAATTATTCCGATCTAACTGGATTTCAAACTTATTTGAGCTTTCATTGATATAAAGACACTGGCAAAGTTTTGTTAAGATCCGATTAATAATGAAGAAAAAAAGTTGGAGGGTATCAGAATAAGATCAAGAGCAAAATGGATTCAAGAGGGGGGAAAACCATCGAAATACTTTTGTAATTTAGAAAATAAAAATTTCACTTCAAAATGTATGTCAAGTTTAATGTCCAAAGGCAATACTGTTATTAAATCTCAAAATGGTATAATAAACGAAACAATGACATTTTATAAAAACCTGTATTCTCATCACTCGACCGGAACAGTAGATCTAAATGACCTCTTTTCAAAATGTGAAATCCCGAAGTTGGACGATGACACTAAACAAACACTTGAATCAAATATTACATATGAGGAGATGCTTCAAAGTTTGAAACAAATGCCCAATGACAAGAGCCCAGGAAATTCTGGCTTTACAGTAGAATTCTATAAATTCTTCTGGTCAGATATTGGACACTTTGTTCTACGGTCAATTAATTATGGCTTCACCAAGGGGCAGTTGTCTATTTCTCAAACACAGGGCGTAATCACATGTATCCCAAAAGGAGACAAAGATAAATTATATTTAAAGAATTGGCGTCCGATATCTCTTTTAAATGTGGCTGATAAGTTATCATCTGCATGTATAGCTAGAAGATTAAAGCTTGTTTTACAATCTTTAATTCATAAAGATCAAACTGGTTTCTTAGCTGGGCGGTATATGGTTGAAAATACTAGATTAGTATATGATATTATGTTTTATGCTGACAAATACAATTTACCTGGGCTACTCCTTCTAATTGACTTTGAAAAAGCTTTTGACTCGCTCGCGTGGGACTTTATTTTCCAAGTGCTTGACTTCTATAATTTTGGCCCTGTCTTTAAAAGATGGATAACGGTATTTTATACCAATATAGAATCTTGTGTAATAGTAAATGGGCACCTCTCAGACTGGTTCACTATACATCGAGGTTGTCGTCAGGGCGACCCATTGTCTCCCTATATATTCATTCTGTGTGCAGAAGTATTGGCTGTCTTGATAAGGAATAATATAAATATTACCGGCTTCGAAATAGGTTCCAAAGAACACCTAATCTCACAATATGCAGATGACACTACATTAGTACTGGATGGTTCTGAAAAATCTCTAAGACACACTCTTAAAACTTTACAATTTTATGCGAGAGTCTCCGGCCTTAATATAAATTTGGACAAAACTAAAGTCATTTGGATAGGTTGCAGAAAACGATGTAACGTTAAAATATGTAGAGAATATGAACTGTGCTGGGAACATGATTCCTTCACTCTATTAGGTATTAAATTTTCTGTGGACCTAGATCAAATATGTACTATAAATTATAAAAATAAAATTAAAGAGATAAATAATCTTTTGATTAGCTGGTCAAAGAGAATTCTCTCACCAATTGGTGAAATTACAGTTATAAAGAGCCTAGCAATTCCAAAAATAACTCATCTAATTTCAGCATTACCCAATCCCCACCAAAAGGTAATAAATGAATTAAAAACATTAATCTTTAATTTCTTGTGGAGTGGTAAAAAAGACAAAGTTAAACGTCAGGTTATATATCAAGACAAAAATCGAGGCGGTTTAAGAATGATTGATATTGAATGCTTTTTTAAATCTTTGAAAATAACCTGGATAAGACGGCTTCTAAAAAGTGAAAATAATTGTTTGAACATTGTCCAAGAAATGTACCCATGGATAAAACAGTTCACTTGCTTTGGCATAAATTATATAGATAAACATTTAAAAACATTAGATAATCCTTTCTGGAAAGATCTCTTTGAAAGTTATAAATATTATCTACGTAAAATTTCGCCAACCTTATGGTATCAGTTTCATGTTGTTCCT
Organism: Cyrtodaria siliqua; assembly: GCA_037043455.1. Classification (NCBI taxonomy): domain Eukaryota; kingdom Metazoa; phylum Mollusca; class Bivalvia; order Adapedonta; family Hiatellidae; genus Cyrtodaria; species Cyrtodaria siliqua. The sequence goes on from JAWPHD010016713.1 coordinate 31,669, forward strand.
TTATGGTACAATGAAGATATAAAGGTCGGAGGCTCAACAATTTTTTTCAGCCACTGGTTCTCAAAAGGAGTTATTTCAATCAATGACCTGATTGATGATTACGGCAATTTATTACCTTTTCAGGTCTTTAAAGAAACTTATGGAATAAAATCCAATTTTTTAGAATATGAAGGTGTTATAGCATCAGTTAAAAGGTTACTACACTCACACAAATTCCCACAGTCAATAAGCAAGGGTAAACACCCTATAATCCCATTTTATCTATCGACTATTTTAAAAGACATTAAAGGAAGCAGATCAATCTATGATGCAATGATAATAAAAAATATAATCCCATCGGCGGTAACAAAATGGAACGAAGAACTTAATAATAGACACCTGAATTGGTACAAAATATTTGCTTTAACATTTAAAATAAATCAAGATGTAAGACACCAATGGTTTCAATACAGGATCAACCATAGGATTCTGGGTACCAATTATTTACTTAAAAAAATTAACATTGCTGATTCAGATATGTGTACTTTTTGTAATAAAACGGTGGAAACAATTAAACATCTCTTTTATGACTGCGAAGTTTCAAAATTGTTTTGGTCAAACTTGTCTACTTTCATTAATAGCAAATGTACTGAGACTGTAACCAACTGGTCAGACTCCGATATTTTATTAGGGAATGACAAATTAGATATTATACTGAACAAGATTTTAGTATTAGGAAAATATCATATATTCTTTCAAAAACAAAATAATTCTGCACCATCATGTACACATTTTATTTATTATTTAAAAACAGTTTATATAACTGATAAATACATTGCTTATAAAAACTCAAAAGAAACATATTTTCATAAAATATGGGGCCGATATGAGAACATTTTTTCTGAACCATAATATTGTGAATCTTGACACTTGCTGCAATATATAGCATTTACCTTTTGCCCTTCCTTTTTCTACATAATCTTTTTTCCAATATGTTTTTCCATTATATACATATTTCTTTTTCTTGAGTATAATTACCATGCCATTTTTTTCTACCAAAAACCTTCACTATGTTTCTTTTTCCAAAATATATTGAATGAATGTTTGTGTAATAAAGGGGTATGACAAACACTAAACTTTACAAAACAATTCATTCTTCTACTGCTTTTAATAATATATTTACTTTATTATGTTGTTTAAATGATAACTAGATACCTGTCATTACCCCTTAATAATCTACATCATGATGTGAGATATTTCTTGTATAAGTAAAAACAAGTACACATTTCATGTCAATATGCATTGAATCATACATCATAACTCATATACTTAGAGTAAAAACTTTCTATCCATTACTTGGACATGGGTGTCATGGGTGGAGTACAATTTAATAATTTACAGAGCTTTATATAAGCTGAGTATGCGAAGCTAAAAGATTATAATTTACAGAGTTTTAGATACTAAAGAGGAGATTCAGTCTTCCTGCAAACACCCTCAGTGTAAAAATATCATGCCACATACTCTTAACGTTTAGAAAAAAACATGAGACGTGCTTTATTTTTTTTGAAATTACAGGCTATAACTCTCTGTAACAAAAAAGACAAGGTAATACGAGTTACCGCCCTTAAAGCAGCTCTGTAAACTATGTTTTTAACATTAATATGATTACAACGCTGTCGCAACCAACTAAAATTATTGAAAGAGAAATATATACCCATGACCTGATGAATTGGTAGAAAGAGAAAATTCCCCAGTTAATAACTTTCTTATGCAAATTTAACACTTCTGTTATTGTTCTGTATTGTTTATAAATAAATGCATACAATATTGTAAGGTGCATCGGGGGATGACCCTCCCCGACCTCCATGCACCAATGACGGGGAGAATAAATGGATCACCAAATTGGTGGTTGAAAATTAAAAAAATAAATAATAATGAAGCCCCTAGAGAGTTCACAAGGCAAAAGTTAACGGACAGACAGACAGACGGACAACTCGTCATCCCATAAGCTCTGCTGGCGTTTGGCCAGTAGAGCTAAAAACTTATATGAACACTGTATATTGCTCGCACTGTTCGCATTTAAGATAACAGACCCAATAGGGTCTGTGGACGTTCTACTGGCTAAAGATAAAGTTTATGTATAAGGGGCCATAACTCTTTCAAATATCATTCAACTGAAGCATGGTGATGATATACGCAACTAGGTTTGGTACTGATCATCCCTGACACGTTTTGTTAAAATACGGTCAGAGGTTCATGATAACTATAGATCTAGTCTGTGCAAAGTTAGTGTATTACATCCTTTAAGGGATCATATCTCTGCTGAAATTCACTCCACCAGAACAGTTGAAATGAATGTTGTGTAACGGCTCATTAACACAGCATTGATTATTTTGAGCCTCCCAAGAGAGAGGGGAATGCTACATAGAAATCCAGGAACCGTGCCCTACTCTTATTATCGAATAGATTCCTACGGTTTTTGAACTTGCTCGGAGGATGGATCGATACACGAGACCGCCCGATTTACGTCCCAATCCGACGGACGAGCCTAAAGGAAAGTGTCTTGCCCAATGAAACCCGTGGCCTGCAATTACACATCGAAACATATGTTCATAATTTAGCTTTTGAACATAAAACTTATCTGGTATTTCTTAATTGTTTTAGACCAGAAATCAGAGCACAACACAATAAATATACCAACTTCTTTAATGTGTTAGTATTAGTACTGGTCACAAATGATTTCTTGGGTGGGCCTCATTATCTGAAAAAAGTCGAATATCACACTTTGCTCCTGAAAATGTATGGCTAACTGTGATTTACAGTTACCTATACAAAATTTCTCCCCCTCCAAATACAATAGGCTCGAAATATGTATTATGGACATTTGTAGGTCAAGTTCTGACAACAAGTTTTGTCAAGTGCTACAAGCGTCTTACGGATAAAAAGCGTTACTTTTTCTGAATTTATGTGGACAAAAAGCGCCGCGTGGACAAAAGGCGTCACTTTTTCAGATTTTGTGCGGACAAAAAGCGCCATGCGGACAAAAGGAATCATTTTTTCTGCGGACAAAAAGCGCCGCGCGGACAAAAAGCGTCACTTTTTCAAATTCTGTGCGGACAAAAAGCGCCATGCAGACAAAAGGCATCATTTTTTCATTTTTTTCTTCGGACAAAAAGCGCCGCGCGGACAAAAAACGTCACCTTTTCAAATTGTGTGCGGACAAAAAGCGCCGAGGACAAAAAGCACGTGTACACGCGTTCAATCTACTTTCTTTAGCATTCATAACATTTTCAGTAGGAGCATTACACCGTACCACCGCCGATTGAACACCCCCACCCCACCCCCACCCCACCACCCCCAAAAAATGTGCTAAATGTTTTCCATTTATTTCTTATCAAAAAAGTAAATGTAATCGAAATAAATGTACCATTCATGTGCATGAGTGATCATTATCCTGTATGTTTTATTAGGAAAATTAAACGACACAATCAAGATTCGCTAAACGGTCATATAACTATTAATTACAGATCATTTGGCAAATCTGATGAACAAGAATTTAAAAATGAGTTGTATAATTCAAGAATAAATACTGCTGAAACACTCACTGATCCAAATACTTCACTTGAATATTTATACTCAATGTTAAACAATGCTCTTTCTAAACATGCTCCTTTAAAACAGAGACGAATTAAACGCCCAAATCAGCCTGAATGGTACTCTGATAAAATTAAAGAGGCAAAACAATTACGTGATAAGTTCGATAAAGCTAAAAAATGGAGAAATAAAACTAACCATCTGATTTCTTTAGGTAAAAAATGTTTTTTCCATATGCAATTAAAGATAAAAAACACTCTAAATTTATTTGGTCGCAGCTTAAATCAATATCTGCACAGACCAATCAAATTGTTATTAAATTACCACCAATTTTAAATATTAATAATGTTACAATTGAGGGGGAGAAAAATATAGCTGATGCTCTAAATGACCATTTTGTTAATATTGCTAATACAAAAAACGAAACTCCACTATATGCAAATAACTACGCTGATTTAAAAAAACGTATTGATAATAAATTAAAACAGGCAATATATAAAATAGATGACATCACAATTTTCGAAGTAAGGCAAATAATTGATAAATTAAATATAAATAAAGCAAAAGGTATAGATGGTATTGGACCTCGTATTATAAAAGCAGCATCGGATTGTATAAATTGCTATCACTTCAATCATTAATAAATGCATATATCAAGGAATATTTCCTGATCAGCTGAAAAAGACATGCGTGTTACCAATACACAAAAATGGACCAAAAGATGACCCGAACAATTATAGACCTATCTCATTATTACCAACAATTTCCAAAATCTTTGAGAAGCATATTGCTGCGCAACTGCACTCTTTCTTTCAACAGTTTAATATTTTGTACTCGGCTCAATCTGGATTTCGCAAAAATCATTCTTGCCAAACAGTACTTATTAACCTTGTTGATAGCTGCATGGTTGAAACAAATTGATTCTGGAAACTTTGTTGGCAGTGTTTTTCCTTGACACGAGAAAGGCTTTTGATATGGTTGATCATGAGATACTATTATACAAACTGCATTTGTATAATTTTTCGCCTTTAACAATACATTGGTTTCAGTCATAAGTAGTCAGAAATCTGAGGAGAGAATCATCAAATCAGGTGTCCCTCAGGGATCCTTACTAGGACCACTTTTGTTCTTGATTTATGTAAATGATCTACATTTAACTTCCAAAGAAGCTTCAGTTGACATGTATGCTGATGACTCCACGCTACATGCAACAGGTCTGTATGTGTCATCCATTGAGAATAAATTACAATTAGACTTATTACATAACATAAATAAATGGTGCACTATAAATAACATGGTTATAAATCCTACAAAAACAACATGTATGCTGTTAGGTTCAAAATATAAAATAAACCATTCTCGAAAACTACGACAGTGTCTTCTCAAAAACTTCTCGGAATTACAATAGATCAACATCTATAGTGGGATGTTCAGATAAGCAAAGTCTGTAATCATATATCGAGTAAATTCACTCTTTTAAGACGAATATCTAAATATTTGACACTTGATTCGAAAAAGATATTCTATAATGCATATTTAGTTCCAATATTTGATTATGGTTCTATCCTCTGGAGTAATTGTACTAAATGAAATTTTACAAAGGTTGTTACTTTACAAAAAAGCATTGCACGCTGGATTTTGATAAAACCTTTACATACACCTTCTGCACAATATTTTCAATGAGTTAAATTGGATGTCATTTGAAGCAAGATGTAAATTTCAATAGGTGATTTAGTTTATTAAGCAATTCATAATCTTACACAAATATACATAAGTAAATTAATAACATTTTCTGAAAATAACAGATATAATTTAAGATCATGCATTAAACAAGATATTAAACATCCTGGACCTAAATTCGAATGTTTAAAACAATATTTTACCTATGTTGCCATGCAGACTTGGAATTCAATCCCAGAAAATATCCGGACTTCTGTTTCTAGTTATGCTTTCAAATACAATTATAAACTATTTCTATTCAAGATTAAAGATGTTCTGCTCAAATTAAGTTGTGTTAATAGTGAATAGTTGTTTTGCATGCCAGCTTGTAACATAGTATTAATGTTACGTGCATGTATTCACTTGCTATTCTTTATAAGTTGTTGTTGTTGCTATTAGAAACCTCATGGAAGATAAGTGTTGTGCAATTGTTTGAATACTCTTAATGAGTTGTACCTTCATGAAATAAAGAATTTATTATTATTATTATTATCTTACCAACTGTACATTTTAAATTTGATTTTATATTTATTAAAATAAGGTATCGATTAATTACAAGAATTATAAGTAATATTCTTATGTGTAATCATTGCAGCTGAGTATCTTTAGTAACCAGCTGAGTATCTTTTGTAACCAGCTGAGTATCTTTAGCATAGGTTTTCTCTAACGCAGGCTTTCGATCGATTCCATCACCTACGGCATTTAAACAGCTTGATATGTATGGGACAAGAGGCAATACACTTCATTGGACCCAATCCTTTATATAAAATAGAAGCCCACCGGCATATTCGATAGTGCAATATCAGACAAAGCACTTGTAGTCAGCGGAGTCCCGCAGTGCACTGTACTAGATCCACTGTTCTTCGTGCCCTTTATGATTGATCTGCCAGACTGTGTTCACTCTAACACAATATTATTTGCAGGAGAGAACATAATATATACAGCTTTCAATATTGCAGAGGACAGTACCAAGCTACAGAACGACTTGAAGACGCTAGCCGGATGTGACCATGCATGGGGACATCACATGCTGACAAATGCAGCATCCTTCGAGTCGGCATGCTCTCCAGCCACATTTGACTACGGACTCAAGGGCCAAGTACTAGAGGTTGTTAGTAAAGCTATATTCTTGGAGTGGATCTTACCTCTCCTGGAACCACCATATCGACAGAACAGTGAGGATGGCCAACAACATGTTAAGCTTGCGAAAGGTAGAGCAGCCGCTAAACCAAAACATCTGCCTACTTTATTCTTGTGCGTCGATCTGGAGCTTCCACTTCCCAGTCGAAGAGTAAGATAGAGATGATGCAGAGGCGAGCAGCCAGGTTAACCACCAACCGGTATCAAAACATAGCAGTGTTAGAAACATGCTCGATTACCTAGGTTTTTGAGATACTTAAGACAATGCCAGTTAAGAGTTAGTTGACCATGATATACAAAGTACTCAACCACCTAGTAGGCATCCCTGTAGTATATATAATGAGAGTATAAGCACAGTTTGCCCTCGACGGGTCTCAGAAAAGCAAGCATTTAAAATGTGTTAACCATAGCCCTCAACCCAAGCACATCGTCGTTAAAAAACAAAACTGGTAAAAACATCATATTTTGTAAATCATGGTAAACTAAAGCTTAGCTGTCATTTTCCTTCTAGGCTATTGTTTTTTGTATTTCTATATATTCTATATTCTATGATGAATTATAGAAATTTTCCAGTTTGAGAAAATCTATAATATATCCCTTACTCTACTGTGCAACTCGCCTAGTGTGCAAGATAGCACAGGATCCAAATGTTATGAACTAAACGATAGACGTCACGATATTACGTCACGAATTGGCGTTATGATATTACTCCGCGCTGTCGCCAAACGAGTGACAGAAGAAGGAATACTTGTGTCAAAAGACGATTGGAAAGAAATTCGTCACAGAATTCAATATATATTATACTCGTGAGAAATATTCTTGCGATATAAAAACTCGTGCGAAAACGCACTCGTTTCTATATCGCAAGAATCTTTCTCACTCGGGAATTATTTCCCGTATCACTTCAACAATGTTAATTAAACTCTATATATACGAGTATCTTCATGTTTTAGTTATATTGCCTTTTAATGCTGCCTTGTTGGTTAGAGAATATTTCATGGCGGGGAATGTTTTATTTACACTGTCCCGTTTTATTGGTATGACTGTAGGGTAATTGTTGGGGTTTGGTGCACCCTAGAACCTGGTTTAAACCCCCATTGGCATTTTTGCAACTGACCGTTCCAGGGCGGTAGCCCTATTGTCAACCCTTTTTGTGTTTGTGACGTCATATGCCTTTATTCCTTATTAACATTGCCGTTCATGTTTGTCCTTTTATGTGATTTTGGGTTTACTGTGTTCTGTGAAAGCTGCATTTCCTGTTCGACTTGTATACTTATTTTCAATCAGTTTAAAAAAACGATGATATGCTTACCGTTAGCAGCTTTTAACAAAATTTAAATTGTTTGAGTAAACCCCGCTCTGGAAAAAACTATGCCGATACCGCTCTGGAAAAAACCTATGCCGATACCCTCTTTATACATACTACTCACCAATCCGGTTTATCAATTCAACAAAAATAATATTTTCATTCCCCGTCTTCTTTCATAAATAACTAATAACTAAAAATATTTTTAAATCATCAAACAAAGTTAGACGGAACCGGACAGTAGTCTTCATCATCGCTATACACATCATATTCTACCATGGAATTTACTTATAAGCTAATGTATTAAACATTGCACATACAATGGTGTTAAGGAAACAGGCTTCCTTCTGAATCATTTGCACATGTTTGTAAATATTTCAGTGTCTATGTATATAAGCAAATGTTCGTTGTTTACGGATGGATTGTGCCTCAGTACTGAAAGTGAGTCGTTATTTAGTCATACCGACAGATGGATTGTCCTGGAAGTGAAGAATAAAGCGTGTGTACGCATTTGGAAACATAACGATGGCACTGCTATAAACAAAACGTAAAAAGTGTACGGCAGCATAACGTAATAACAAGGAAGAATATGTAGGTTATAGTACGAAATGAGTCAACATCGCGTTAGGTAGAAGAATACAGATGTAATGGTAAAGCAGTGATGGTAAGGAATAAAACTATAAAGGAACAAGAAACGTGGAAATTCCACGAAAAACAGGTTTTCTATAAGCTTTCGTTCCAATATATATTTCCGTATAAGCTATATACACGCCAAGTTTCGCTTCAATATCTCACTCCTCACTCTAGTAATTGCCCTGAGTTTTTTTTTATTTTTAGTAACAGCAACCTTGACCTTGGCCAAATGACCTCAAATGTAATCAGCACATCCGTGGTCGAGGGGTTAACAAAGTTGCAGTGTAAACCTTCTCGGCTCTCATCGCTGCGGGTTCGAATCCCACTGGAAGCTCAACATATAAGTGAGAAAGTGTCGATTCTTACGGATGTCGGGAGGCATACAGTTCTACCCAGGAGTAAGTGGGTGGTCTGCCTCCACCACAAAAACAAATCGATCGTCATATATAGCCTAACATGTGCTAAAAACGATGTAAAATACCATTAAAACAAACAAATGCAATGCCATCCTACGTTTCCTTTTCATATAAGTTACCTACACAGTAAGTTTCTTTCCAATATTTCATTCCTAACTATAATTATAGTCCGGAAACAATTTTTTTTCTATTTTAGTAACAGTGATCTCAAATGCAATTCTAAGCTTACTTTCTACACTGAAAGAAAAAAAGAAAACCGACACGGAAATTTCCGCTATATATTGTATGTACAATATGCTGCTGTTAATCGAATGGTACATGGCTGCGTAAGATCTTTCCTTTCAGAAAGAAGACTAAAACAACACGTAACCCAGTATTCCTGCAAAGTTTCATTATTGACAGAGTAAGCGTTTGGCGCAAACTTAGGATGAAATTTTGCAAACTCTTTTCGTTAAAAATACAGTACTGAACTGGCTCAATCTTTCAAAGAGGAACTTCAACATTTATGAATTTCTTGTTACAGCGTGTACTGTGATTAAAACGTCTACAGTCCTTTCTCTAACTAACTGCAACTCTTTTTTTTTTTTTTTACATAACATCTGGGATTTGCCTTGGACTATATATGGAATTGTGTGCAGTAGCAAATCTGCAGTTCAGGGTGAGAAGGTTCTAGGCCCGTTCTCCATATTTTATCTCGACGTACATGGAGGATAAGCCTTACATGGGCGTCATATAACCTTTCATGTGTTGGTGCGCCTTAAAACCCCAATTCAATTCAATATACAATATATAGCAGAAATTCAGGTGTCTTCGCGTGTCGCGTTTCTTTTTCCTTTCAGTATATAAGCTACCAACACAACATTGAACAAATACCATGAAACGGCACTCCCTTGGAAGGGTTAACAATATTGTAATATAATAAGTAAGGAAGATTAACAAGAGCGGTGACCGTATGAAGAATGTAAAGTCAAGTCACACGTATACAATGAAATAAGACAAAGAAGGTAGGCAAAATAATCATTCGACAGGAGAAAGTTGTAAGAAGAATTTAAATGAAAAATACAGAGTAAGGAATGGTATAAGGGATTATAAATCTAGGGAAATGTTAGAAAGAATGTACTCAGTAGTGAAAAAACTTAGCCAAACAAACAATGTGAAAAGCATATGTTTCGAAGAAGCAATAGTGTCATGTGAGATAAAAGTAGGATGTAGGAAAGGCGCTTGGTCCTCCACGACCGGTGACCAAGCAAACAGGAGAACGACCATATCCAAATGAGATCGGTCACAAAAGGTTGATCAGCCATTTGGTAATCTACCTATATAATATTCTTTACGAATATGTTTACCTTGTTTCAGGTATGCAGACGTATATGTATACCTAATATAAAACTTTTATCCTGTAACCTAAATTTGCATAACTTAAATTGAATCAGGAAGTTCCTGAGATATTCATCGTTGGTACTACTATTTCCTCTGAATATGAAAGAAGATAGCTTTCCTATTATCGCAAATAATTGCTGAAGATGTCTCACAGTTGAAAACGGGACACATGCAGTTATTATGAAATTAAACACTGAAATTCATTGTTTGCAAAACGTTTCATGTACGTTTGTAGTTACTTCCGGTTGATTATAGTGTTTGTTAAGGTCATAATAGACGAAATCATGCCCCTTCCATAGTAAATCAAGCTTGTTAAAGACCTGTAATAACCTCCAGGAGGTTCTTTGACGTGCTCGGACGATACACTTCGATACATACGCCGGACCGCCAGGTTTACGTTCCCGTCCGACGGATGAGGCTAAGGAAACGTGCTTTGCCCAAGAACACAACGACGAACTCAGTGGCGCGCTGAGGCTTAAGCCCATGTCATCTGGGGGTTTTCAAATCCACTGTGATATCAACCGAGCCACGTCACCGCCTGGATATATTAATAACCATGGGAATATATAATTGTAAGAGTATGACATGTTTCCCGGTCCGACAACTAAATGCGGATGGTCGGAAATACTTTATTAAAAAAATAATAATTACGGTCACGTGCTTCCATTTTCAAATTTGTTTCTGCGGACCCGTATTTCTTATTCTGTTTATTAATTACCTCAGATAACCAGCCTCTATAAAACAATGCATTCATGTAAGAATACTTTCAAATCAGCATTAATTTAAGCACCCACATTAAAAGGAATTCTTTTCATCAAGTGTCGAGTTTCGAGTAGAGAAATTCGAGTTTCGAGTAGAGAATATCGAGTTTTTAGTGGAGAAAATCCGAGTTTTGAGTGAGCGGTAAAGAGGTGGGGACTATTTTCCTTTACTATATACATGTTTAAGACTCTAAATCATGAATGTATGTAACTTTTAATGTTTTAAATAATGAAGCAATTTATAGTAGATAACTAAAGACAAATGTTTTTGTTTAAAAAAGAAAAAATGACGGCACCTATTCGTACTCGATGATCAGTCGAAATAGTCGGGTTGTAAACGAGTACACAGATGAGTGCGGAAGTTTATTGGGCTATAATGAACCAGTATTTGCATTTGTGAGCCATATGATTGGTTTAAAAAGTAGGGTAAACACTAAACACTTACATGTGCACTCATGCATTTAGGGGCGAGGAGTGGGTGATGGAGGGAGCATTTAGAATGATTGCATTGCACATGTGTAAAAACGCGTGACAGGCCCTTAGCCAGCCTGAAATTTAACCGAGGCCAATCCCTTAATATGAAAATCTGGTGGCACGCACTCTCGCCCACCCACCCACACAACGACATAGGTAGCTGAAGAAAACAGCGCTTGGTTGTTTCTAGATAGAACTAGTATGTGTTGACGGTTAAATCTGTTTACAAAATATTAAAATCTAGTCACAAGATGACATTATCGTTTTTTTAAGCCGACCTGTTGACCTTCTCGAGTTTCGAGTTGAAAATATTTGAGGTGACAATATCGAGTATCGAGTAGAGAAAATCGAGTTCTGAATTGAGATTATCGAGTAGAGAAAATCGAGTATTGCGTAAAACAAATCGAGTTTTGGGAACACAAAAAAGTCTTTGTAATAATGGTTATTTATACGGTAATTATATATTACAATTTATTTATAAAATACGTTTAGTCATTAGTATTTAAACAGTGAAAGAAGTAACTTCAATACTAATTCATATGCGTTCAGACTCGTATTGCGTCGCCTGCGTAGGGATCACTTTGCCCGGCGTTCTTCTTTCGTCGTCGTCCTTCCGTCAGTTAAACTTTAATTGACCTTTGTTCATGAAACTTCACACACATATTCATCTCACCTCAAAGAATATTGTTACACATGTCCAATAACTCTGACTTCCATTTTGTGAGTTATGCCCGATTTTATAAAACTTTAATCAGCAACTTAACATTGGAAATGAGCATACGGCAGGCGACACAAGTGTTCCATAGAACGCCCTTCTAGTTACTCTCAGACGTCAACATCGTGCATGTACTATACAATATAAACAATAGTATTAAACATTGATTCGAATGACCGACACAATTAAATAAATATATTTCAATCTATGTTTTGGTCGAGGATGGGATTGGGGAATGGTGGTAGAGGGTGGAGTCATAAATATATTATTGTGAGCACTTACATTTGTCTTACTGAAAAGTATTAAAAAAATATTTTATTTCCAATATTTTACATATAAATAATATCAAGATATATACGGATATACTGTAAATATATTATAAAGACAAATCGGTCGGGTAACACGTTCTACCAATATTTCGTAAACGTGCCACATATACAATGCGCATGCCCATAGAAAGGGAATATTCATACCTGAGTGCTAAATACTATTAATATTATAATTAGTATTTAATCTTTTCAAAGAAGAATACCGCTAGGTATCCTTACGGGATTTACCTTCAATCATAGTGGGTGATGAAAACACAGAAAAAAGTATAACAATAACATGGGGGTAGACATAGAGTGAAAAGGGAGAAAACAATGAACGGTTGAAATAACTATTAATAAAACAAATATATGAACTAAAAAGAATACAGTAATGGAATGGTATATAGAATTTCATTTCCAGGGCTGGCATTTCTTTGTGAAAAAAATAAATCAATGTAGCCTTTCATATGTAAATTAGAATGCGTTCACTGTCAAAGGTAAATCTTGACCATAAGATTTACATGGAAATTGTTTTCAAGTAGGTGTCAATCTACGAATGAAGCCATTTATTTTGTAGTGCACGTGTACACGGCTGGTAATCATTGAAGCTACCTCCATTTGGAGGTATACATATGCAAAATTGCTCCATCACTTCTGGGGTTGTTCAAACACCAAAAATAAAGGTATTTTTCGTGTGTTTTTTTTCTTGAGCAAAATGAATGTCCCTTACCGAAACGAAGTACAATGTTACACAAGTGGGATATTAAAAACGAGCCATTGTTATATTTATTAAAATATACATGTTAACATAGAAGAAGAAGCAGAAGCAGATTTAGCTGAATACGCAGAAGAAGAAAAGAGGAGGAGGAGGAGGCTTGTGGAGTGGGCAGAATTAATTAATTAGACAGATGTGATTATAAGATAAATATAATAATACTTGGATATATCTCTGCTGCCTTTATAACTCCATTGCTGCTCATATTTGACTGTTTTCTGTTGGTAATTTTCAAACTTATATTTTCTCTACTCGAACCTCTATATTGTCTACTCGAAACTCGATTTCCTCTACTCGTACTCGCAACTCGATATTCCTACTCGAAACTCGATATTCTTCGCTCGAAACTCATTTTCGAAACTCAAAACTCGATATTCTCCACTCGAAATTCGATTTTCTCTACTCGAAACTCAATTTTCTCTACTCAAACTCGATTTTCTCTACTCCGAACTCGATATTCTCTACTAGAAACTCGATACTTAGAAAATGTGAAAACTGTGTTCACTTCTTCAATATGACACGATAAATACATCTGATAAAGGTCCATTGTGCTCTGATTTATATTTCTTTGAATTATTTTCCGTCAAGGTATTAGGTCTACAAGAATGAAACAACGGGCGCTTGGCGAGGCTCTTGCTGTTTTTACCTTAAAGATGAATGGCCACCCTTTTTGTAGTATTATTAATAAACAAATTTAACTCTTAAACATCATATTTATGAACATTTCTTGATAGTCCCATAGAGAAACATATACTTAAATCCGCTATTAAGTAGTATGTAAAAATAAGCATTATTTGCATGACATAGATACTACTTTTACCACTGCGTGACTGCACGGGGAATCGAGGTCAATCTGAATTGCATAGATGCACAACTATTGCCAGATAATTGATAAATACATTCATCTGTGGAATAATTTACCTGTTCAAAGTTTCCTACGTTATCAAATACAGTCATATTCTCGCTTTTCACAGATATTGAAATGTGTGAATTGTAAATATCTACTGTCGTGTTAGCGTCTCCGTGGCTGAATGGTTAACGACGTTGCGATGTAAACATTCGCCTCTCACCGCTGCGGGTTCGAATTCCACTGGGAGCTCGACTTGTAACTGTCGATTCATACGGATGGCGGGAGTTGTACAGTACTGGTTCTACCCATACCAGGAAAAGTGGGTAATCCGCCTCCACCACAAAAAATCGACCGTCATATATAACCTTACATGTGTTGAAAATGACGTAAAACACCATACAAAACAAACTATTGTTGTGTATTGATTTCGATTTAAATGAACATAAACATGTTCATGAAACAAAACATGGCCGGAGTACTTTAATGCACAATGGGACATTTCATAAAAAATACCTGAAGCCGTTAATCCATAATCACATAATGCAGTTATCGAAGACAACAAGAAAAAAGGCTCCAAACGACCAAATTAAAATAGAACAAAAACTTACAAGGGCACATTTCATAAAATGTGTACTGTAAACAATCACAATCCAGTTTTTGCGGACATACAGACAGAGGGACAGACAGACGGAGAGTAAATTTATAGTCCCCTCTGGTAATACAGTGGTAGTGGACAAATAATAGTAAACGTAACTTTACTGTAAATTAATTCAGAAATATTAATTTTAAAGGAATCTATATTGAACACATATATATATATATAATGTATGTGTATCCAACATCTGGCAGAACTGAAATGACCGGTCTGATCAGCATGTTCAGCAGAAATATAACCACATGCTGATTGCTTATACATATATACATATATATAGTAGAGAAAATCATGCATTGAACAGAACACCTTTCACAAACATTTGAACCAGAAAGGATACTGAGTGATCGAGTAATTTGTTAAAATACAATCTGGCAAATTATCATTTACAGTGCTATCAACAAAATAAAGGAAACACTCTCAGCTAGCTTGTATACAGTACAAATATATACTCGAGCGCTTTCGGCTTTACGTCTACAAAGTACAAAGACACATAACATTTACAAGAAAATCATCTAAATAACGATTGCAATGAAAACAAATCTAGAAAAAAATGTACAAATGATCATAAAGATACGAGTGTGCTTCAACAAGTTCTGTCACTAGGCATATATCCTTTGAACTGGATATTACACTGAGATACAGTAGTGTATTTATAGTACTACTGGGTTCGCTCTCTGAAATTCCACAACAACAATGAAATATTTCCGGTTATTTATACCCCTGAATTACCTCCCCCTACCAAACCTTTTGGATACTGGCATCTCTGAAAATGTCCTTGTTACAAAACGTTGTAAAAAATATTTGAATAGTTCTGTGCTTTTAAATTTTCTTCTACGTCATCTGTTGTTATTCGCCCATAATCCAAGAAAATGATTGTCGAGAATTCGGAAAGGTTTTACTGCAAACCAGATATGAGTGAAGGCATATCCCTTAATTTTAGCAGAAATAACACTGATTTTCTTCGTTTTGTTTACGGAAATGTTATAATATCTTTTAAATGTAATTATTCTCATAGTATTAATATTTCATATTTGTTGACAAAGCCTAGTCCTTCAGTGTTTACATTTCATATTCAACACATTATTGTAGAATTTTGTACAATGTTTAGTGAAAATATTGATCATCCAAAAACGCTATTTCAGAAGACACTTAATGTCCATTTATCATTAAATTAATTTTACACGTTAGCTTAAAATGTTAATTTCTAAGACAATGCCTTTTCATCTACCATACTTAAATTCTGAATCTTGTAAAGGTCTTCGACAAGTACTTAAAGAGAAACAGGCAAAGTGACAATTAACATACCTGAAAAAAATCAGGACGAAAATGCCTCAGCATGTATAATTGATGTGTATTAAATGTTTCATAACTTTCGTCACACAAAAGATACAGCATACATTTTACCATCAATTGAATGGCATTGAAACTCTCTTTCATTTGGTACCAAACATCAACACTCACAACAAGCAGATAATTGTTAAAACGCGTTAGTGACAGAACTTATTGAATGACCCTCGTATGATTAAAGGTATGATTAAAATGTTCTGATATTGGAAGAGAATACCCGCAAAAGGGGCCATTTAGATTTACAATAAATAAATAATAATAGCGTAATTATATAACGGTATAAACGCCGAGAAAGCAACAAATATTCAGACCGTTAGTAAACGTCGTGAACGTTCAAAAGACGGAAATGACGTCACGTACTAAGTGAAATGCTGACATTTTAAACTAAAACAAGAGGCCCAAGAGGGCCTGTGGACGCTCTACTGGCTAAAGATAAAGTTTATGCACAAGGGGCCATCACTCTTTCAAATATCGTTCAACCAGAACATGGTGATGAAATATGCAACTAGGCTTGGTACTTATTGTCCCTGACAAGTTTCGTTGAAATCCAGACAGAGGTTCAGGAGAACTAGTCTGTACAAAGTTAGTGTATTAAAACCTTTAAGGGGTCATAACACTGCCAAAAATCATTCAACCCGAATATGGCGATGATATGCACAACTAGGCTTGATACTGATCATCC
>JAWPHD010016714.1:0-48401 GCA_037043455.1 Cyrtodaria siliqua
TGTGATGATATAGAGGATCTAGAGTGTATGTGTATGCTGTGATGATATAGAGGATCTAGAGTACGTGAATGCTGTGATGATATAGAGGATCTAGAGTGTATGTGTATGATGTGATGATATAGAGGATCTAGAGTGCATGCGTATGCTGTGATGTTATAGAGGATCTAGAGTGTACCTGAATGCTGTGACGATATAGAGGATCTAGAGTGTATGTGTATGCTGTGATGATATAGAGGATCTAGAGTGTATGTGTATGCTGTGATGATATAGAGGATCTAGAGTATGTGTATGCTGTGATGATATAGAGGATCTAGAGTGTATGTGTATGCTGTGATGATATAGAGGATCTAGAGTGTATGTGTATGCTGTGATGATATAGAGGATCTAGAGTGTATGTGTATGCTGTGATGATATAGAGGATCTAGAGTGTATGTGTATGTTGTGATGATATAGAGGATCTAGAGTGTATGTGTATGCTGTGATGATATAGAGGATCTAGAGTACATGTATGCTGTGATGATATAGAGGATCTAGAGTGTACGTGTATGATGTGATAATATAGACGATCTAGAGTGTATTTGTATGCTGTGATGATATAGAGGATCTAGAGTGTATGTGTATATTGTGATGATATAGAGGATCTAGAGTGTACGTGTATGATGTGATGATATAAAGGATCTAGAGTGTATGTGTATGATGTGATGATATAGACGATCTAGAGTGTATATGTATGCTGTGATGATATAGAGGATCTAGAGTGTACGTGTATGCTGTGATGATAAAGAGGATCTAGAGTGTATGTGTATGATGTGATGATATAGAGGATCTAGAGTGTATTTGTATGATGTGATGATATAGAGATCTAGAATGTATATGTACGCTGTGATGATCTAGAGGATCTAGAGTGTATGTGTATGCTGCGATGATATAGAGGATCTAGAGTGTATGTGTATGATGTGATGATATAGAGGATCTAGAGTGTATACGTATGATGTGATGATATAGAGATCTAGAATGTATGTGTACGCTGTGATGATCTAGAGGATCTAGAGTGTATGTGTATGCTGCGATGATATAGACGATCTAGAGTGTATATGTATGCTGTGATGATATAGAGGATCTAAAGTGTACGTGTATGCTGTGATGATATAGAGGATCTAGAGTGTATGTGTATGATGTGATGATATAGAGGATCTAGAGTGTATTTGTATGATGTGATGATATAGAGATCTAGAATGTATGTGTATGCTGTGATGATCTAGAGGATCTAGAGTGTATGTGTATGCTGCGATGATATAGAGGATCTAGAGTGTACGTGTATGCTTTGATGATATAGAGGATCTAGAGTACGTGAATTCTATGATGATGTAAAGGATCTAGAGTATATATGTATGCTGTGATGATATAGAGGATCTAGAGTACGTGAATGCTGTGATGATATAGAGGATCTAGATTACGTGTATGCTGTGATGATATAGAGGATCTAGAGTGTATGTGTATGCTGCGATGATATAGAGGATCTAGAGTGTACGTGTATGCTGTGATGATACAGATGATCTAGGGTGCATGTGTATGCTGCGATGATATAGAGGATCTAGAGTGTATTTGTATGCTGCGATGATATAGAGGATCTAGAGTGTACGTGTATGCTGTGATGATATAGAGGATCTAGAGTACGTGAATTCTATGATGATATAAAGGATCTAGAGTGTATGTGTATGCTGTGATGATATAGAGGATCTAGAGTGTATGTGTATGCTGTGATGATATGGAGGATCTAGAGTACGTGAATTCTATGATGATATAAAGGATCTAGAGTACGTGAATTCTATGATGATATAGAGGATCTAGGGTGTATGTGTATGCTGGGATGATATAGAGGATCTAGAGTACGTGAATTCTATGATGATATAGAGGATCTAGGTTGTATGTGTATGCTGTGATGATATAGAGGATCTAGGGTACGTGAATTCTATGATGATATAGAGGATCTAGAGTACGTGAATGCTGTGATGATATAGACGATCTAGAGTACGTGAATGCTGTGATGATATAGAGGATCTAGAGTACGTGAATGCTGTGATGATATAGAGGATCTAGAGTGTATGTGTATGCTGTGATGATATAGAGGATCTAGAGTGTACGTGTAGCAGTGATGATATAGCGGATCTAGAGTGTACGTGTATGCTGTGATGATATAGAGGATCTAGAGTGTATGTGTATGCTGTGATGATATAGAGGATCTAGAGTGTATGTGTATGCTGTGATGATATAGAGGATCTAGAGTGTATGTGTATGCTGTGATGATATAGAGGATCTAGAGTGTACGTGTAAGCTGTGATGATATAGAGGATCTAGATTGTATGTGTATGCTGTGATGATATAGAGGATCTAGTGTGTATGTGTATGCTGTGATGATATAGAGGATCTAGAGTGTACGTGTATGCTGTGATGATATATAGGATCTAGAGTGTATGTGTATGATGTGATGATATAGAGGATCTAGAATGTACGTGTATGCTGTGATGATATAGAGGATCTAGAGTGTATGTGTATGATGTGATGATATAGAGGATCTAGAGTGTACGTGTATGATGTGATGATATAGAGGATCTAGAGTGTACGTGTAAGCTGTGATGATATAGAGGATCTAGAGTGTATGTGTATGCTGTGATGATATAGAGGATCTAGTGTGTATGTGTATGCTGTGATGATATAGAGGATCTAGAGTGTACGTGTATGCTGTGATGATATATAGGATCTAGAGTGTATGTGTATGATGTGATGATATAGAGGATCTAGAATGTACGTGTATGCTGTGATGATATAGAGGATCTAGAGTGTATGTGTATGATGTGATGATATAGAGGATCTAGAGTGTACGTGTATGATGTGATGATATAGAGAATCTAGAGTGTACGTGTATGATGTGATGATATAGAGGATCTAGAGTGTACGTGTATGCTGTGACGATATAGAGGATCTAGGTGTACGTGTATGCTGTGACGATATAGAGAATCTAGAGTATTTGTACGACTTGAAACTTGATATGCATGGTCATCATCAAGTGTAGATGTGTCAAAACATTGTATTTAGTAAAGCCAATCTTGTGGAGCTAACTACTTCAACATTTTTTCGAGATATTGGTTTCAAACTTGGTATACATGATCGACATAAAGTGGAGGTGTATGTGACACAAATTTGGTGCGGCTCAGTTTATGCCTTGCAGAGTTATTGCCCGTGGACTTACCTGAAGTCAATTAATTTTGCTCAAGCCATGTTGCGGAGTAAACTACTTCAACAGTTTTCAAGATGTTTGTTTGAAATTTGGTATACATGATTGACAGCATATGTCATGTGCGTAACACAATTTTTGTCTGGTTCTGTTAATGTCTTGCAGTTATTGCCTGGGGAATTGTTGAATTCAGCCGATGAAATGCTGTGGAGTTAAGTACTTCAGAAGGTTTCAAGATATTCATTTGAAACTTGGTATACTGTACACAGTCAAAGTCAAGAGCCACTGAACAATGAACAAATGGCGCGTTTAACGGTAAGGGAAGATGATCTTCAAGATCCTGTTAACAGCCACTAATATTGAACTTGTCGCTATCACATTGAGACACAATCGAAACAATAGATAACGCCTGGTGGCGTTAAAGTCGGGTTTTCATGTATATTGTAGGTCAGCAAGTTACTGTCCAAGTTTATAATTGAACATTTTTAATCATATAAGGCTAAAAGGCATACATTATATCGCCACAGACAAAGATGAGGTTAATGATCAATGAAACTCAATAAGCTTCACACATCAATCTATTTATTTTAGTAAATACTTATAACTGCCATTTATATAATAACTATACTTAACATATCAAAATGAAAGCATGCCATCGAGATTGTCATTACTGTTATTTGTTTCAATAATCAAAAACAGAGTTTTTACATTTGTTCTTTTCACCTTTTTACATTTGTGGGTAAAGATTTCTTTTAACTTTTAGCGTCTTTTTTGTTTTTAACATTTTTTTTGTTTTACATTTAGGGTGACCAGATTTTACAATTGTGACCAAGTGCTTTTTACATTTGTGTTATTTTTTACATTTAGCGTTAGCTTTTTTTTTTACATTTGTGACAGTTTTTACATTTACAGTAATTTTTACATTTGAAGTTCCACTTAATTACATTAAGCGATGGGAAAGCTTATATTAGCGGGATTTTATAACGGTTATTTCGACAATAAAACACGTTTAAAAACATTTTTTACTGAACAAATGCGATAACCTGTTTATAATTACCTATTAAATGTTTTAATTTTACAATATGCAAACTTTTAAAGCCGAAATTAAGGTTTTATTTCATACCCCAGCCAACCCCGTTTTCGCTTCTTTGAGAAGGGTTTGGATGGGGTATGAAAGTTAATACTCGGACCACGTAATGATACACATCGTCGCTTGTAATTATGGAAATAATAATGCGTGCCTTATCTATGCGTGTATTTTAATACGTATGTATAGATAGAGATTGATTTATTATAGTACACCCTGTTTTACATATATGATACAACAATCATCAGTCTTTCAGTGTTCAAACAGTCAGCCTACAGAGGCTTATGATGCACTATCAAGTTATACATATGCGAGAAATAGTCATTGCACGTAAGATTTCATAGCGAGTAAATATTTCTATATTCTGTAGTTTTTAAATTTAAATGTGGCATTTGCATATAGTTATGTAATTGTATGTAAACAATGAGACGGAAATAAGCCTTTTTTTAAATGTCTATATCTTGTTTATTGCATACGCACTTGCAGGTAATGTATATATAGGCTAATTAAAAAAAAATATAAAAAAACACACAACACAAACAGATGTCTACATCAATTTCTAAATGTTTACATTTACCTGTACTTATAAAAAGACAAAGGCGCTTCAGAAAACACATTATTACGTTGTATTTGTCTAGTCATAATACTAATTGGCATATTTGTTAAAATTAATGTAGCGTTTAAAACACATCCCTCATAATCAATTATACGTAAAATATCCGGTTCGTTTGTGTCAAGATAAAGTCTTTATAGGATGAAATTGCATGTTTTTATTGACCGCAGTGTATTCGTATGAGTGTAAACTTTAGTAGCCCCGACAACAGATCAGTGGTACTATTATTTACTGGTCCTTTTTGGTCATCAAGCCCAATATGTGTGCTTTAAAGTAGAATACGACATAAGCCGGTGTTGGGGGCGTGGGAGGTGTTGCACCTTATATTACTTCTCACGAACAGTGGTTGCCGGGGTAAAATACAACCACTGCAAATCCCGCTGGAGGCAGAGGGGTAGGACCCCCACTTCATGTTCATTTTTTATCATTTTTTATCAACGTATTTTCATGACACCGCATGTGCAAATTTAGAACGTAGCTCCATCGTAAATGGAGTGTCTACAATAGAATTTACAGCTACTCTGCAGTTCTGAAGGTTAGAAGGATCTAGGCACATTCTCCACATTGTATCTAGATATAAAATGGAGGATGAGCCTGGCATGTTCATCCCTGTTTGGCGCCGCATAACCGTTCATGTGTTGGTGCACCGTAAAACCCCAATTCAGTTCTCATGAACATACTTAATTCAACCGATTCTGCTACTTTTCTCTCTCGTTTGTGTTTATTGTTTATAAGTGGTAACCTTTTCAGTAGATGAAGGATACAGTTTGCCATCTGACAAGACATATAGCAGAGGCGAACCAGAGGTCTATGGTTTATTCATACCCACTCTAAAATCACTTTTGACATTTAATTAGCTCAAACTGCATGATGAAATGCATTCAAAATAGCAGTTACATGTCCAGAATATAGTTACATCTCAAAATAACTGGAAACTGCTCTAAAAATAGATTTTAAGGAAAACAGATTATATAATTATTATATATATATAGCCACGTTCGACTACACCCGGCGAGCACACCCTGTCGAGCTGTAATAATTAAACCTTAACCTAAGATCGCGCTATGTCCGTTTATCATATTCATAACGTGTCATTTTAACTTGTGATCTGGGCATATATAAAATTGATCGTCTGTTGTAATTCTGTAAATGATGACGTTTGCATTGTATAATTATATTCACATGACATCATGAAAATGATTTGACCAATCAGTGATCAATAAAATAAAACACCTTCACATTCTGGTAGGGGGTAAACTCGGTGTTTATCGTTGATGCTCAACTGACTTTAGCCCTCTATAAAACTGATTTGTAGTGATCATTATATTACAAGTCTTATTTTTTGTGTACATCTATGTATCTTATTTTGGTGCTGTCTGATTTTAAAACACTAATATGGAGACAGTAAATTTAAACTATTTATTATTTTGATTTTTCATATAGAGATTGAGGATAAAGTCCGAGTAAACCCCTTTATTTTCACCTACTGAATATCTCAACATCTCGGAAACGTGTTACTAATGACAGGATGTTAAAGTTATGAATTATGCTTTTAAATTTCCACGTACTGTTCATGTAATAAATTACGGGTTTATCACTGTGTGCATATGCACCCATATTGTATAGGTTTACCACCACCAATTGCATGTAAATCGCCAAAGTGTAGTCGAATGTATTTCCTATAATAAAAACTAATCCCCCTTTTTTGATGGAAATGGGCATTATAAGTAGGGGAAAACTTCCCATTTCTATTCGATTTTGTTGTTGTACATATAAGAAACGTATTAATAAGGTTTACTGGTTCACTGATGAACATTTTCGAAATTTCGACACTATGCTTACACTTTGTGAGCAAGTTTCAATGAAAACAGCTGTACTCTTGAACAGTTTAGTAAACAAACAAGAACTTTCTTACATGACTTGTGACCCCACCTTTTCTGGTCTTTTTTCAAGTGAAAAACTATTTTTCTACATGAAAATTACACTTCTTTATTATCCATACTTGAGAGGAAGTTGCAGCAAATCATTAATATGTGACATTTTAACATTGGTGTCAATGGGCAAAATAATTGGTGGTTTCATACCTACAGCTAGTTGATGGATTCTCCTTTCAATGGCTGTTTGCATGCACCTTTCTGTTAACTACTTTATGGTGGCGAAACCACGTGACTTTTTGGATCGAATTCACGGCAAAAAGGTGTCAACAACGGGGTTGCTTTTGTTTCATAGCTTTCTTATAATTTAATTATGTTTTTCCCAACTAAACACACATACAAAGAGAGCTTGTACCGTCGGCCCTCATAAAACGTACATTGTCGTCATACGCTTTCTTTCATTTCCAAGACTTCTTGAGTGAAAGTCTCAGAAAATACTGGATCTAATAACCTTTTTCGGCTAAGAACCACTTTGTAATGGTATGTGCATTTAACTTGAAAAAAAAAGAAGCAAAAACCTAGCCGAATCATTATGACATGTTTGACGTGAACCCGATCAAAAGTCACGTGGTACTTGTAATGGTTATTAATGTCATATAATTGAATGCGAATAAACCCCATTATTTAGTGATACAAGCATATATAACAGGTAAACAACTAGTCGTGTAATGTACACGAAAATGTTGATGGAAAGCATTAGTTCACAGGTAGGCATTTAACAGTCGATTAATTTGGTGAGATGTCATTTCTTTGCTATGCATGTCTCTGTATGCACGTAGTCTCATTTAATTACATAAGCAATAGAGAAACATCTATGACTATAAATCTACTTAAATATGTTTACTTACTATTCTGAAACTGTTTACGTTTTTAAACAACTTTCGCCTCTCACCGCTGCGGGTTCGAATCCCACAGGGAGCTCGACTTGTAAGTGAGGAAGTGTCAATTTTTACGAATGGCGGGAGGTGTACATTACTGGTTCTACCCAGGAAAAGTGGATGATCTGCCTCTACCACAAAAAAGAATCGACCGTCATATATAACCTTGCATGTGTTGAAAATAACGTAAGATACCATACAAACAAACAAACGAACAAACGCTTTTAAACCGATCACAGTTTGTGCTACGACGATTTTCAGAAATAGTCTGTAGGTTTCACATGACATCTATTTGCCAATCTGCTATGATAATTGAGGGTATAAGATCCGTCCTCCCCAACGCCATCACCCAGTGGAACACCGTATTCCATGCCCTGGAATACCGTACTCCAACCCCTCTGTTAATGGTATTCCGTATTCCACCCCATCTGCTTCTCGTGCAATAGTTGTCCGCCATTCTCCGTAAGTGGTATTTCATACATGCATTGGTATTCGGTATTCTCCGTAAGTGGTATTCCGCATCTGCACTGGCATTCGGTATTCTCCGTAATTGGTATTCCGCATGTACACTGGCATTCGATATTCTCCGTAAGTGGCATTTCGCATGTACATTGACATTTGGTATTCTCCGTAATTGGTATTCCGCATGTACACTGGCATTCGATATTCTCCGTAAGTGGCACTCCCATCTGCACTGGCATTCGGTATTCTCCGTAATTGGTATTCCGCATGTACACTGGCATTCGATATTCTCCGTAAGTGGCATTTCGCATGTACATTGACATTCGGTATTCTCCGTAATTGGTATTCCGGTTGTACACACAATCTAGTTGTTTATGTGAACAACACGGTATAATAATCTGAGAATATAAAAATGGGAAATGGATTTGAGGGTCATGTATGTACTTACCTTTTCCCCTCCACAATTTAGCTGCATGTAGTTGTAGTCCTTCTGCGTGTTGTATCCGTACTTCCACATTACTGCTCTGTTTGGTGGATCATACATGGAACCAGTCCCTAGTACGAACAGAGTCAAGTCCGAAATAAACACTAAGGACGAAATAAATATTTTTAAATTCACCATTTTGATAAGAGATTCAGTTTTACTGTCCGTTCAAGTTGGAATTACACCAGTTATGAGAAATTCAATTTGTGTGTTTTACACATTCAAATTTCGAAAGATATTCGTGATTTTGATATGTTTGTTTTGCCTTATTCACTGGGCATGGAGTGCTATCCCACAGCTTCCAAGCTTGGAGTTTTTCAGATGTAACTAACTTCTTCAAAATCTGTTAATTTCCATGTATGGCAACCCTAAACGCGATCACTGCACATCGTTGCACAGAAAATTCCGGGGAACGTACATTTAGTTATAAAACGTCCGACAACAAAAGATATACCGGTAACTTTACGAAACGACAAATTAACACAAAGCACGTAAGCCTACTCACGTGTTTACAGCTGTTTTAACTTTATTTGAGGACGAGTGATCAATCTTATTGCCACGGATTTTTAAAGGCAAAAACTACTGATTTTATTGCTCGTTATGTATACTGTTCGACGGTAGTTATTTATCAACTGTTTTTTATTTTAATTATTTACAAACAGTGGTTTTCCAAATATAGTGTGTATGTTATCATTCGCCGGCGGGAGCTAGTCGAACATACACTGAGCCAAATTGCTAAGTACCAACCTAAGAATATGTCAATAATATTCTTATTGTTTTGTGTATTTTGAGCTTGATTAGAGATACGGTTAAACTGCAAAATAACGAGTGTAAATCGTCTGCTCTGATTGCATGAACATATTTTAAAACGTTTAAGTCCATGTGTTTTCTTAGAAATAAGTTATAACACTTATACAACTGGGTATATAGGATTTTATTAAGTACTTCGAATTAGTGAAGCTTTCGATGTTCCTAATTCTAAAATATGCTAGTTAAAATTATTTTGACATCATGTTTTACTAGCATTACCACTACAAATGCGTTTGCAAAAGAAATTTTCGAAATATTTAATGTTAACGCCGAATAACAGTTACTTGAATTTCAAACAATATTCAATTTAAAGGGAGGTAATTTAAGATTATCCATATTTCATTTTTTTTTATAGACGGAAAATCTGCGATAAATGGGTAATTTTTGTGTGTTTTTTTCTATTATTTCATACCAATTTTAAGAATTTTATATCTTTAAGCGATCTTTGTCTCATGTTATGTGTTTTATCAGTACATTTCATGTTTTCATATAAAGGGAGGGTAACTCTCAAAAGATGTAACAATTTAAACAAAAAATAAATGTTTCACAAATTATGGGTCAAAACAAAATACTTATCATATATCTATTCTAAAATATATTTAAAATAATAAAATTAGTTACAAAAGATACAAAAGTTGATACTTAGAATTTTTTTTCAGTGTTTTTGTGCTTATGTTTAGTGCCCTGGAAGAAATTATTTTCTGATGTACTTCTTTCATGATCAGCTGCAAATTCCTTCAGATACGATACTGACATTAAATGGAAAAAAATGCTTCCGTAAAACTGTACCTTCGCGGAAAAT
Source organism: Cyrtodaria siliqua (assembly GCA_037043455.1). NCBI lineage: Eukaryota > Metazoa > Mollusca > Bivalvia > Adapedonta > Hiatellidae > Cyrtodaria > Cyrtodaria siliqua. The sequence goes on from JAWPHD010016714.1 coordinate 10,306, forward strand.
ATGTTATATGCGTTATTTATGTTAAAGCTGACGCGTGCAGTGTGTGTACTACCGAGGTAATACATGTTACTACCGAGGTAATAAGTGTTACTACCGAGGTAATACATGTTGCTACCGAGGTAATACATGTTACTACCGAGGTAATACATGTTGCTACCGATGTGATACATGTTGCTACCGAGGTAATACATGTTACTACCGAGGTGATACATGTTACTACCGAGGTGATACATGTTACTACCGAGGCAATACATGTTAATACCGAGGATATACATGTTGCTACCGAGGTGATACATGTTACTACGGAGGTAATACATGTTACTACCGAGGTGATACATGTTACTACCGAGGCAATACATGTTAATACCGAGGTAATACATGTTGCTACCGAGGTGATACATGTTACTACCGAGGTAATACATGTTACCACCGAGGTAATACATGTTACTACCGAAATAATACGTGTTACTACCAGGTAATAGATGTTACTACCGAGATAACAAGTGTTACTACTGAGGTAATACATGTTACTACCGAGGTAATACATAATAAATGTTACTACCGATGTAATAACTATTGTTACTACCGAGGTAATAAATGTTACTTCAGAGGTGATACTTGTTACTACTGAGGTAATAAATGTTTCTACCGAGGAAATACATGTTACTACCGAGGTAATAAATGTTACTACCGAGGTAATACTTGTTACTACCGAGGTAATACATGTTACTGCCGAGGTAATAAATGTTACGACCGAGGTGATACCTGTTACTAACGAGGTAATTACTGTTACTACCGAGGAGATACTTGTTACAACCGAGGTGATACTTGTTACTACCGAGGTAATAAGTGTTACTACCCAGGTGATACTTGTTGCTACCGAGGTAATAAATGTTACTACCGAGGTAATAGGTGGTACCACCGTGGTAATACATGTTACTAGCGATGTGATACATGCTACTACCGAGATAATAACTGTTACTACCGATGTAATAAGTGTTACTACCAAGGTAATACAAGTTACTACCGAGGTAATAAGTGTTACTACCAATGTGATACTTGTTACTACAGAGGTATTACATTTTACTATCGAGGTAAAACATGTAAGTGTTACTACCGAGGTAATAAATGTTACTACCGAGGTGATAAATGTTACTACCGAGGTAATAATTGTTACTACCAAGGTGATACATGTTACTACCAAGGTAATACATGTTACTACCGATGTAATAAGTGTTACTACCGAGGTAATAAATGTTACTACCAAGGTGATACATGTTACTACCGAGGTAATAAATGTTACTACCGAGGTAATAAGTGTTACTGCCAAGGTGATACGCGGTAATAAGTGTTACTACCGAGGTAATTACTATTACTACCGAGGTGATACTTGTTACAACCGAGATGATACTTGTTACTACTAATGTAATAAAAGTTACTACTGAGGTGATACTTGTTACTGCCGAGGTAATGATTGTTACTACCGAGGTAATAAGTGTTACTACTGAGGTGATACTTGTTACAACCAAGGTGATACTTGTTACTGCCGAGGTAATAATTGTTACTACCGAGGTAATAATTGTTACTACCAAGGTGATACATGTTACTACCGAGGTAATACATGTTACTACCGATGTAATAAGTGTTACTACCGAGGTAATAAATGTTACTTCCAAGGTGATACATGTTACTACCGAGGTAATAAATGTTACTACCGAGGTAATAAGTGTTACTGCCAAGGTGATACGCGGTAATAAGTGTTACTACCGAGGTAATTACTATTACTACCGAGGTGATACTTGTTACAACCGAGATGATACTTGTTACTACTAATGTAATAAAAGTTACTACTGAGGTGATACTTGTTACTGCCGAGGTAATGATTGTTACTACCGAGGTAATAAGTGTTACTACTGAGGTGATACTTGTTACAACCAAGGTGATACTTGTTACTGCCGAGGTAATAATTGTTACTACCGAGGTAATAAGTGTTACTACCGATTTGATACTTGTTACTACAGAGGTATTACATTTTACTATCGAGGTAATATATGTAAGTGTTACTACATATGTGATACTTGTAACTACCGAGGTGATAAATGTTACTACCGAGGTAATAATTGTTACTACCAAGGTGATACATGTTACTACCGAGGTAATAAATGTTACTACCGATGTAATAAGTGTTACTACCGAGGTAATACATGTTACTACTGAAGTGATACATGTTACTACCGAGGTTATAACTGTTACTACCGATGTAATAAGTGTTACTACCGAGGTAATCAATGTTAGTACCAAGGTAATAAGTGTTACTACCGATGTGATACTTGTTACTACAGAGGTATTACATTTTACTATCGAGGTAATACATATAAGTGTTACTACCGATGTGATACTTGTTACTACCGAGGTAATAAATGTTACTACCGAGGTGATAAATGTTACTATCAAGGTAATAAATGTTACTACCAAGGTGATACATGTTACTACCGAGGTAATAAATGTTACTTCCGAGGTAATAAGTGTTACTGCCGAGGTAATAAGTTTTACTGCAAAGGTGATACTTGTTACTACCGAGTTGATACATTTTGACACTCACTCAATACAATTTTAGCAGCTGAACAAGAAATGTTCTAAACTGAACTAATATGCTAATATTCCTAACAATTTTTTTTCTTCTTCTGTTTATCAATTTTGCGTACTGAGATATAATTATGTTGATGAATCGTTTGTCAAAGAAATAAACCATTCACATATACGGACAGACACTCAATTAATATTAATAGTATAACACACATAAATCAACCAAACGCTTTCCTTAATTTTTAACTATTAAAATAGTACGTAAAACATAAATACATTTTTTGTTCAAACTTAATTCATTCAATATATTTACAATTATGTAGATATAAATACAACGTGATTTGAAACGGAAACAACATGTTAGCTGATATCATAAGAATTGACCCCGCAGTCATATGTGTGATTTCGGGTAACAGCAGACTACCCTGAATTCAGGGTACCAGTCTGCTTGGTAAACACGTTTTTCTAGAGGAATCTGAAATTGTAAAAATGTTTCCTATTCATGATACAAGTCATATCAATCAAAATATCGTGTAAGCACCTTGAACTTTATGTCTAAAATTTGAATTTGAATTCACCATATGCACGAAAAGATCGGAGTCCGAACCGAGGATTGGTGCGAAAGGGATTGTGGGCGAATAAAATACATAGCGCTGGTGTTTCCGATTTCTTCAGGTCATAAGGTCATATACCACTATTGCATTTCCCATAGGCCTCCATTATAGCCTTTTGGCCTACAACCCCAATTCCTATATCAGAACAGATGATAAAACCTAACTTTTCTTAAAGAACTATCTTAGAGACACTCAAAAATGACCAGCAAATTGGGAGTATTGTAATGCTTCCAGCCTCTAATATTGCACTGAAGGTGGGCACCTCCAGAATGGCAGTAAATACATTTTTTTTCTTTTTGCAAATATACTCTCAGTACAGTTGTACCCATAAAAATGCAAATTTCAGTCAAAATATCCTAAATGAATGAACATGTTTTATGCTGGAAATATATTTTTTAGATGTTTTATGTGGATTTGTTATGGTTTGTATAATTTAATCCAATCAGAATCTACCTTACAATCTGACTATATGCCCTAATAGACCTATACTTTTTTCAACCAATCAGAAGCCCCAAATCAATAGTGGTATGTGACCTTCAAGGTTGAACTCTATGCATCTACCAAAATAAAACAACCGCTTTACCATTTCCGTCAAGTGTTTAATGTGACTGCCACTTTGAATAGCACATTACTTAACTGGCATGCAATATTTGGTTAGGTCGCTTAATATACAAATACAAGTTTTACATAAAAATGCATGACACACATCCGTATTTATCATGCAGATATGCACTTTTCTGCCTAATAAAGGGGTGACCTATTAAATTTTGCTTTAATTAGGCATTGACCAATAAAGAAAATCAATGCGGAATCCCTCGGCGTTTATTGTACGTAACGTTATCTGACGTCATGCACGTAACTTTGCCTGACGTCATAAACAAACAAAAAAACAACAAAATGGCGACGTCCTCGATAAGCGTACCATTCTGAGAAATAGGTAATAAAAGTAATTCATACAGAAAATATGGATAATCTACATGATAAATAGAAAATTATGTCAGTGCCTTTTACTATCAAGTTTATTAGGCTCGGCACGAAAACGAAGACTTATGAATGGCTCGGCATAGCCTGGCCATTCTTCGTTTTCTAAGCCTCGCCTAATAAACTTGATAGTAAAAGGCGCTTACATAATATTCTCTATAAATTACCTTCTTTGTGAAGTGCGCGGTCCAGTGGTAGAAAGTAGGAATCCATACCGGGAGATCGTGGGTTCGATCCTCTCCGTGGCTAGATTTTTATCCTCCAGCAAAATAATTATTCCGCGTTACATAGTACTGGTCTACCGAGCCATCCATAGTGATTAATATGAAAAAGTTACAAGAACTTGTTTCACGATCGATGTAAATTAAATTGAATTGAATTGGATTTTATTGTCGCACCATCAGCTAAGGTCATACAGCTTCTACTGGTGGAGGAAGACCGCAGGTGCTCCTCCGGGCAATTTTCGTGCACGGGCGGGCTCCTGGGTAGAACCACCGACGTTCCGCAAGCCAGCTGGATAGCTTTCTCATTTAAAGATTCCTAAGCCCCTGAGGGATCGAACCTACAGTGGTGAGGGGCAAGTGATTGCAAGTCAGAGACTCTAACCACACTGCCACGAACGCCCCACGATCGATGTAAAAGAAATATGATTAAACTCAATTACCTCCTTTCTAACCATATCATCACTTTCCCCTGTTACCGACTAGATTCGGGTAGTTTCTCTTTTGTGTTTGTCATGATATACTAAGAAGTTAAGATTTCTAAAGTATTTTCTGTGTACATATGAACACATCTTCCTAATCAAATTCCATGTATTGAACTGCCTACTGGTAGAGAGAAAAGACATTACAAACTTGGTTGAAGCAAGTTTCTTAGATATAGGAATCAGGGAAGACACTCCCCTGTCAAGGGAAGACACTCCCCTGTCAAGGGAAGACACACCGCAACTTTTAAAAGCAGTTGAAAACCCCGCACATCAACATCAAGCCAAAAACAACAACAAAACAACGCATGTTATATATGAATTTTCAGAGAGGTGCACGCCGAGTGTCGCCATTCGCAACATCTCATAAAGTATTAAGGGATTGGCCGACTAAGATCGATTGCCTCATTTGTAAGCAACATATCATATTAGTCAATATTGAGACAGCAACCTCAGCGAGATATGTGATAAACTAAAAGGATGAAGCTTCCCATCCAACGTGCTTACAGCGCAACGCCGTGCCCACTGAACTATGCGAACAACATAGTGGAGCATTGTACGCAGTATTACAAAACACGATTAATTGTCCTAAATAATGCAATCGATCAAGTTAACCGTCAATGAAACATCTTTCAGAACTTCAATGATGTAGAGAAACGGCGATATATGTATACACATTTCCTAAATACAGTTAACCGTCAATGAAACATATTTCAGAACTTCAGTCATGTAGACAAACAGCGATATATGTATACACATTTCCTAGATACAGTTAACCGTCAATGAAACATATTTCAGAACTTCAGTCATGTAAACAATCAGCGATATATGTATACACATTTCCTAGATACAGTTAACCGTCAATGAAACATATTTCAGAACTTCAGTCATGTAGACAAACAGCGATATATGTATACACATTTCCTAGATACAGTTAACCGTCAATGAAACATATTTCAGAACTTCAGTCATGTAAACAAACAGCGATATATGTATACACATTTCCTAGATACAGTTAGCCGTCAATGAAACATATTTCAGAACTTCAGTCATGTAGACAAACAGCGATATATGTATACACATTTCCTAGATACAGTTAACCGTCAATGAAACATATTTCAGAACTTCAGTCATGTAGAGAAACAGCGATATATGTATACACATTTTCTAGATACAGTTAACCGTCAATGAAACATATTTCAGAACTTCAGTCATGTAGACAAACAGCGATATATGTATACACATTTCCTAGATACAGTTAACCGTCAATGAAACATATTTCAGAACTTCAGTCATGTAGACAAACAGCGATATATGTATACACATTTCCTAGATACAGTTAACCGTCAATGAAACATATTTCAGAACTTCAATGATGTAGAGAAATAGCGATATATGTATACACATTTCCTAGATACAGTTAACCGTCAATGAAACATATTTCAGAACTTCAGTCATGTAGAGAAACAGCGATATATGTATACACATTTCCTAGATACAGTTAACCGTCAATGAAACATATTTCAGAACTTCAGTCATGTAGAGAAACAGCGATATATGTATACACATTTCCTAGATACAGTTAACCGTCAATGAAACATATTTCAGAACTTCAATGATGTAGAGAAACAGCGATATATGTATACACATTTCCTAAATACAGTTAACCGTCAATGAAACATATTTCAGAACTTCACTGATGTAGAGAAACAGCGATATATGTATACATATTTCCTAGATACAGTTAACCGTCAATGAAACATATTTCAGAAGTTCAGTCATGTAGAGAAACAGCGATATATGTATACACATTTCCTAGATACAATTAACCGTCAATGAAACATATTTCTGAACTTCAATGATGTAGAGAAACAGCGATATAATGTATACACATTTCCTAGATACAGTTAACCGTCAATGAAACATATTTCAGAACTTCAGTCATGTAGGGCAAAGTTAAATATATATACACATTTCATAGATACAAAAAAAATAACATTCAACCGTCTGGATAAATCAGTTTAAACAGTACCGATGACCCTTTCTGTGGAGAGTTGTGAGAGAGGAAACGAGATGTGCTGAGAGAGACACGACACTTGAGGGAGAAGATGAGACGTGCCTAGATTGACCACGAGCTGATTTGGTGAAAGAGATCACGAGATATGGTGAGAGAAAATACGAGATGTGGCGAGAGCGATTGCGAGATGTGATAAGAGAGACTATGTGATGTGTTGAAGGAGACCACTAGTTGTGCCGAGAGAGACTACTAGATGTGGCAAGAAAGACCACGATCGAGATGTTGTAATAGATACCGCGAGATATGATGTGAGAGAACGCGCGACGGTGTGAGAGAGACAAATAGATGTGGTGAAGGATGCATTAATTTGTGAAAAATACACAGTTTTATATAAGTAGCAATAATACAAAATGGGAGATGTCACATGCCTTGTTTCTTATTAAATCACATTGCAATTGTTGTTTGTTTTGATGCTTGTTTTTGGTTGACTGTGTTCTGTGAAAGCGACATTTCCTGTTCGACTTTTATACCTTATTTTGTACAGATGAGAGAATAGTTAGTTAGTCTGTTTAAAAAAAAGAGCCTGAGGAAAAAACCTAATCCAGTGCAAATTGTGTATGACCCAAAATAAACCAATGGTCTAGATATACAAATGGTCAACGCTTTTTTACTAGTGTACATGTGTCTTTTATTTGGCAATATGACGCCTTTATTGTAGTACATTTTTTAAATGTACTTAGTTTACATGGTTATTTAGAGAAGAAAATGAATAGATACGAAATTCTTCACGACACATGATGTCATCTGCTTGGTGTTACCATCGACATAAAGATGTCGAGCTATTGTTTGTCGCCATAATGCCAACATACTATAGTCACACATTTTAAGTAAAACGAAAAGCTTAGTTATAAACAAGCTTAAGTACAATCAAAGGCTATGGTTATGTCGACTATTAAAAACCACCAAAGGCTATAGTTATGCCGACTTCTAAGAAAAACCAAAGGCTATAGTTATGCCGACTTCTAAGAACAACCAAAGGCTATAGTTATGCCGACTTTAAAGTACAACCAAAGGCTATGGTTATGTTGACTATTAAAAACAACCAAAGGCTATAGTTATGCCGACTTCTAAGAACAACCGAAGGCTATAGTTATGCCGACTTTAAGTACAACCAAAGGCTATAGTTATGCCGACTTTTAAGTACAGCAAAATGCTATATTTATGACGGCGTTTAAGAACAACCAAAGGTTATAGTTATGCCGATTTTTAAGAACAACCAAAGGCTATAGTTATACCGATTTCTAAGAACAACAAAAGATTATAGTTATGCCAGCTTTTAAGAACCACCAAAGGCTATAGGTATGCTGACTTTTAAGAACAAACAAAAGCTATAGTTATGCCGACTTCTAAGTACAAACAAAAGCTATAGTTATTTTTTAAGAACAACCAAAGTATAGGCTATAGTTATGTCGACTTCTAAGAACAACCAAAGGCTATAGTTATGCCGACTTTTAAGAACAAACACAAGCTATAGGTATTCCGACTTCTAAGAACAACCGAAGGCTATAGTTATGCCGACTTTTAAGAACAAACAAAAGCTCTAAGTACAAACAAAAGCTATAGTTATTTTTTAAGAACAACCAAAGTATAGGCTATAGTTATGTCGACTTCTAAGAACAACCAAAGGCTATAGTTATGCCGACTTTTAAGAACAAACAAGAGCTATAGTTACGTTTTAAGAACAACCAAAGGCTATAGTTATGCCGACTTTTAAGAACAACCAAAGGCTATAGGTATGCCGACTTCTAAGAACAACCAAAGGCTATTGGTATGCCGACTTTTAAGAACAAAGAAGAGCTATAGTTATGTTTTAAGAACAACCAAAGGCTATAGATATGCCGATTTTTAAGAACAACCAAAGGCTATAGTTATACCGACTTTTAAGAACAGCCCAAGGCTATAGGTATGCCGACTTCTAAGAACAACCAAAGGCTATAGTTATGCCGACTTTTAAGAACAACCAAAGGCTATAGGTATGCCGACTTTTAAGAACAAAGAAGAGCTATAGTTATGTTTTAAGAACAACCAAAGGCTATAGTTATGCTGACTTTTAAGAACAACCAAAGGCTATAGGTATACCGACTTTTAAGAACAAAGAAGAGCTATAGTTATGTTTTAAGAACAACCAAAGGCTATAGTTATACCGACTTTTAAGAACAGCCAAAGGCTATAGGTATACCGACTTCTAAGAACAACCAAAGGCTATAGTTATGCCGACTTTTAAGAACAACCAAAGGCTATAGGTATGCCGACTTTTAAGAACAATCAAAGGCTATAGGTATGCCGACTTCTAAGAACAACCAAAGGCTATAGTTATGCCGACTTTTAAGAATAACCAAAGGCTATAGGTATGCCGACTTTTAAGAACAACCAAAGGCTATAGGTAAGCCGACTTCTAAGAACAACCAAAGCCGACTTTTAAGAGCAAACAAAGGCTATAGGTATGCCGACTTCTAAGAACAACCAAAGGCTATAGGTATGCCGACTTTTAAGAACAACCAAAGGCTTTAGGTATACCGACTTTTAAGAACAAAGAAGAGCTATAGTTATGTTTTAAGAACAGCCCAAGGCTATAGGTATGCCGACTTCTAAGAACAACCAAAGGCTATAGTTATGCCGACTTTTAAAAACAACCAAAGGCTATAGGTATACCGACTTTTAAGAACAAAGAAGAGCTATAGTTATGTTTTAAGAACAACCAAAGGCTATAGTTATACCGACTTTTAAGAACAGCCAAATGCTATAGGTATACCGACTTCTAAGAACAACCAAAGGCTATAGTTATGCCGACTTTTAAGAACAACCAAAGGCTATAGGTATGCCGACTTTTAAGAACAATCAAAGGCTATAGGTAAGCCGACTTCTAAGAACAACCAAAGCCGACTTTTAAGAACAATCAAAGGCTATAGGTATGCCGACTTCTAAGAACAACCAAAGGCTATAGGTAAGCCGACTTCTAAGAACAACCAAAGCCGACTTTTAAGAGCAAACAAAGGCTATAGGTATGCCGACTTCTAAGAACAACCAAAGGCTATAGGTATGCCGACTTCTAAGAACAACCAAAGGCTATAGGTATGCCGACTTCTAAGAACAACCAAAGGCTATAGGTATGCCGACTTTTAAGAACAACCAAAGGCTATAGGTATGCCGACTTCTAAGAACAACCAAAGGCTATAGGTATGCCGACTTTTAAAAACAACCAAAGGCTATAGGTATACCGACTTTTAAGAACAAAGAAGAGCTATAGTTATGTTTTAAGAACAGCCCAAGGCTATAGGTATGCCGACTTCTAAGAACAACCAAAGGCTATAGTTATGCCGACTTTTAAAAACAACCAAAGGCTATAGGTATGCCGACTTCTAAGAACAACCAAAGGCTATAGTTATGCCGACTTTTAAAAACAACCAAAGGCTATAGGTATACCGACTTTTAAGAACAAAGAAGAGCTATAGTTATGTTTTAAGAACAACCAAAGGCTATAGTTATACCGACTTTTAAGAACAGCCAAATGCTATAGGTATACCGACTTCTAAGAACAACCAAAGGCTATAGTTATGCCGACTTTTAAGAACAACCAAAGGCTATAGGTATGCCGACTTTTAAGAACAATCAAAGGCTATAGGTAAGCCGACTTCTAAGAACAACCAAAGCCGACTTTTAAGAACAATCAAAGGCTATAGGTATGCCGACTTTTAAGAACAACCAAAGGCTATAGGTAAGCCGACTTCTAAGAACAACCAAAGCCGACTTTTAAGAGCAAACAAAGGCTATAGGTATGCCGACTTCTAAGAACAACCAAAGGCTATAGGTATGCCGACTTTTAAAAACAACCAAAGGCTATAGGTATACCGACTTTTAAGAACAAAGAAGAGCTATAGTTATGTTTTAAGAACAGCCCAAGGCTATAGGTATGCCGACTTCTAAGAACAACCAAAGGCTATAGTTATGCCGACTTTTAAAAACAACCAAAGGCTATAGGTATACCGACTTTTAAGAACAAAGAAGAGCTATAGTTATGTTTTAAGAACAACCAAAGGCTATAGTTATACCGACTTTTAAGAACAGCCAAATGCTATAGGTATACCGACTTCTAAGAACAACCAAAGGCTATAGTTATGCCGACTTTTAAGAACAACCAAAGGCTATAGGTATGCCGACTTTTAAGAACAATCAAAGGCTATAGGTAAGCCGACTTCTAAGAACAACCAAAGCCGACTTTTAAGAACAATCAAAGGCTATAGGTATGCCGACTTCTAAGAACAACCAAAGGCTATAGGTAAGCCGACTTCTAAGAACAACCAAAGCCGACTTTTAAGAACAATCAAAGGCTATAGGTATGCCGACTTCTAAGAACAACCAAAGGCTATAGGTATGCCGACTTTTAAGAACAATCAAAGGCTATAGGTAAGCCGACTTCTAAGAACAACCAAAGCCGACTTTTAAGAGCAAACAAAGGCTATAGGTATGCCGACTTCTAAGAACAACCAAAGGCTATAGGTATGCCGACTTCTAAGAACAACCAAAGGCTATAGGTATGCCGACTTCTAAGAACAACCAAAGGCTATAGGTATGCCGACTTTTAAGAACAACCAAAGGCTATAGGTATGCCGACTTCTAAGAACAACCAAAGGCTATAGGTATGCCGACTTTTAAAAACAACCAAAGGCTATAGGTATACCGACTTTTAAGAACAAAGAAGAGCTATAGTTATGTTTTAAGAACAGCCCAAGGCTATAGGTATGCCGACTTCTAAGAACAACCAAAGGCTATAGTTATGCCGACTTTTAAAAACAACCAAAGGCTATAGGTATGCCGACTTCTAAGAACAACCAAAGGCTATAGTTATGCCGACTTTTAAAAACAACCAAAGGCTATAGGTATACCGACTTTTAAGAACAAAGAAGAGCTATAGTTATGTTTTAAGAACAACCAAAGGCTATAGTTATACCGACTTTTAAGAACAGCCAAATGCTATAGGTATACCGACTTCTAAGAACAACCAAAGGCTATAGTTATGCCGACTTTTAAGAACAACCAAAGGCTATAGGTATGCCGACTTTTAAGAACAATCAAAGGCTATAGGTAAGCCGACTTCTAAGAACAACCAAAGCCGACTTTTAAGAGCAAACAAAGGCTATAGGTATGCCGACTTCTAAGAACAACCAAAGGCTATAGGTATGCCGACTTTTAAAAACAACCAAAGGCTATAGGTATACCGACTTTTAAGAACAAAGAAGAGCTATAGTTATGTTTTAAGAACAGCCCAAGGCTATAGGTATGCCGACTTCTAAGAACAACCAAAGGCTATAGTTATGCCGACTTTTAAAAACAACCAAAGGCTATAGGTATGCCGACTTCTAAGAACAACCAAAGGCTATAGTTATGCCGACTTTTAAAAACAACCAAAGGCTATAGGTATACCGACTTTTAAGAACAAAGAAGAGCTATAGTTATGTTTTAAGAACAACCAAAGGCTATAGTTATACCGACTTTTAAGAACAGCCAAATGCTATAGGTATACCGACTTCTAAGAACAACCAAAGGCTATAGTTATGCCGACTTTTAAGAACAACCAAAGGCTATAGGTATGCCGACTTTTAAGAACAATCAAAGGCTATAGGTAAGCCGACTTCTAAGAACAACCAAAGCCGACTTTTAAGAGCAAACAAAGGCTATAGGTATGCCGACTTCTAAGAACAACCAAAGGCTATAGGTATGCCGACTTTTAAAAACAACCAAAGGCTATAGGTATACCGACTTTTAAGAACAAAGAAGAGCTATAGTTATGTTTTAAGAACAGCCCAAGGCTATAGGTATGCCGACTTCTAAGAACAACCAAAGGCTATAGTTATGCCGACTTTTAAAAACAACCAAAGGCTATAGGTATGCCGACTTCTAAGAACAACCAAAGGCTATAGTTATGCCGACTTTTAAAAACAACCAAAGGCTATAGGTATGCCGACTTCTAAGAATAAACACAAGCTATAGTTATTCCGACTTTTAAGAACAAACAAAAGCTATAGTTAATCTGACTTTTATAAAAAACAAAGGCTATAATTATGGCGACTTATAATTACAAGCAAAAGCTATAGTTAAGCCGACTTTTAAGTGGCGACTTTTAAAAACAACAAAAGGCTAGAGTTATGCCGACTTTAAAAAAGAACCGAATGCTATATTTATGCCTACATAAGGTAAACTGTATGATGACAATCCTATGAAAATAACAAAATAATGACATCCATATCGCGCCGTGTAGATATGAAATAGTTTGTCAACTTCTCAACAAGTCTGTCAGTTGTGACTATTTAAGTCATTTTAAAAAGCACACCATGATTTATGTACGTTATGAGATGTCATTTTGTAAATTGCTATATCCATGTCTGTGTTTCGCTAGTATTATATCAACAAGAAGACTAATTGATACACATAATAATGTGTCATCCATTCGATAGTCATTCTATTTTTGTTATGTATTTACCAGCTTCGCGCCTGCTTAACTCACTGTTGGCACAGCTGTCTAACCAAATGCCGTGGACGAGTGGTTAGAATCTCCAACTTGAAATCACTTGCCCCTCACCGATGTGGGTTCGATCCCTCATGGGTCTAGGAATCTTTATTTGAGGAAGCTATCCAGCTGGATCTCGGAAAGTCGGTGGATTTACCCAGGTGACCGCCCTTGCACGAAAATAGCCCGGAGGGGCACCGGGGATCTTCCTTAACCAATGGCAACCGGAAATTCGCCATATGACCTTAGCTGTTGGTGCGACTATAAATCCAAATTCAATCTACATCTAAAACTGCTAATCAAACAAAGTCGGTCACAATTGTATCGGTATTGGTACAGAAGTAATCGAGCCGGTACAGAAGTGATGGAGATGTACAGAAGTAGTTGAGGCGGTACAGAAGTAATATATGAAAATAAGAAAAAAATAGTTGTGTCAACAAATGCTTATTAAAAGTTTTTTGAAGAATAAAGTTATGACATTGCATTTTATGGCTCCACTCATTCTGCGTTTAGCAGGCGTTATCTTTAGTAAAGTTTAAAACCGCAGTATGCTTAAATATCGGAACTGATACAGACTTTGAGTCAAATATTAGTAATATTACCGTCATATTCTCATTAAATCACATCACCCGATGGACCCAGGCGTTAATTGAAACAACTCGTATGCAACATATCTTTCAGAAAAAGGTATGCAAACTGTTTGACCCAGCAGTTTGTTAGATACAACGCAATAGAACGTCAGTTTACAGTTCAGGCATTGCATTTATGTATTTGGCGTAGTTTGTTAAGTTTAAACTTATTTTGTTGTTTGGATTTGGTAATTACCAACGTTTTGAATTCCAAATACCCTGTCAGCCGTTTCATTTTACGCTTTATCCCTTAACCCTCTAAACATGACTATAATAGCCTTTGCGTCCATTGTAAACCCAGATCAGCCTGCGTGTCACAGGCTGATCAAGGTTTACAATGTCTTCTGCTGATCAGTCATTTTCCCCAAAACACGCATTTGTCACATAAAAGGAATGGCCTTAATTCAAAGAAAGAACAGTCCATTATATATTTGTAGGGGTTAAGGGTTAATATTCATACTCTGCCTTTACCGTTTTCCAGATATGTTTGTTGGTTTGTATGTATGGTGTTTTACGTCATTTTCAACAAATGTAAGGTTATATATGACGGTCGATTTTTGGCGGTGGAGGCAGACCACCCACTTTTCCAGGGTAGAACCAGTACTGTACACCTCCCTCCATCCGTAAGAATCGACACGTCCTCACTTACAAGTCGAGCTCCCAGTGGGATTCGAACCCGCAGCGGTGAGAGGCGAAGGTTTACAGCGCAGCGTCGTTAACCATTCGGCCACGGAGACGCTTTTTTCCAGATATGTGTTTAAATCTTAAAGGGACACAAGGTTATCCGGATATTTACACAGAACTGCGACGCTCCATTAGTTGTCTACATAATTTGCATATCAGCGAATGATTATTAGTAGTTATTTGTCTTGTTCAAAGCAAATAGTTGATTTTTGTTTTTGAATATTACTTATTGTTGATTATATGGCACCAGTAATATATATAAACCTTAAGTAAAATAAAGAAAACAAAAGTAATCCTTGTAAACGAATGGAAAAGCAATGTTTACAAATGCTTCTCAAACTGTTTAATCATTTCTCTTTTAATAAAGAAAATAACCCTCCAAATAACGGCAATATTACACTACAAAACTGGTTATTAACCCTAGCAATGTATTCAGGTCATGAAATAATAATGTACCGATGAAAAGCATACTTAGGTTTATTCACGGATTCTTCAACTACCGTGATTGAATATGCGTCAAATGAATTATGATTTAACTCTTATATTATATTAAAGCCGTTTGTAGTTCCAGTGTTTATAGAGTCTGGATTCCCAAAACAGGTAAAGTATATATAGGGAGAAATATTTGCGAACAACCTAGGACAGACAGCCTTCGGACAAACTACGGCATGGCGTCTAGCTATGACGAGAGACACAGACATTAAACGTATGCATTCACTTCCTAAAAAGGATAGCTGCAACAGACGCTGATATACTGTATGTCGACATCATATCACACTCGTCTGGAGGCACAATTAACATATACACGCATACATACATACACTACTTATTCGACTTGTTATATGTGTATTTGCCATATCTGAGGGTATAGGAAATGTTATTTCTGTTGATATGAATAGAGGAGTGCGTGGCCCATTGTATTATATAGTTGACTTATCATATGTGTATTTACCATATCTGAGCGTATAGGAAATGTTATTTTTGTTGAGATGAATACAGGAGTCCATGGTCCATTGTATTATTTAGTTGACTTATCATATGTGTATTTACCATATCTGAGCGTATAGGAAATGTTAGTTTTGCTGATAGGAATAGAGGAGTCCATGGTCCATTGTATTCTTTAGTTGACTTATCATATGTGTATTTACCATATCTGAGCGTATAGCAAATGTTATTTCTGTTGATATGAATAGAGGAGTCCATGATCCATTGTATTCTTTAGTTGACTTATCATATGTGTATTTACCATATCTGAGCGTATAGGAACTGTTATTTCTGTTGATATGAATAGAGGAGTGCATGGTCCATTGTATTATTTAGTTGACTTATATGTGTATTAACCATATCTGATCTTATAGGAAATGTTAGTTCTGTTAATATGAATAGAGGAGTCCATGGTCCATTGTATTATTTAGTTGACTTATATGTGTATTTACTATATCTGATCTTATAGGAAATGTTATTTCTGTTGATATGAATAGAGGAGTCCATGGTCCATTGTATCATTTAATTGACTTATCATATGTGTATTTGCCATATCTGAGGGTATAGGAACTTTTATTTTTGTTGATATGAATAGAGGAGTCCATGGTCCATCGTATTATTTAGTTGACTTATCATATGTGTATTTACCATATCTGATCTTATAGGAAATGTTATTTATGTTGATATGAATAGAGCAGTGCATGGTCCATTTTATTATTTAATTGACTTATCATATGTGTATTTACCATATCTGAGCGTATAGGAAATGTTATTTTTGTTGATATGAATACAGGAGTGCATGGTCCATGGTATTATTTAATTGACTTATCATATGTGTATTTACCATATCTGAGCGTATAGGAAATGTTATTTTTGTTGATATGAATGGAGGAGTGCATGGTCCATGGTATTATTTAATTGACTTATAATATGTGTATTTACCATATCTGAGCGTATAGGAAATGTTATTTTTGTTGATATGAATAGAGGAGTGCCTGGTCCATTGTATTATTTAATTGACTTTACATACGTGCATTTACCATATCTGAGCGTATAGAAACTGTTATTTCTGTTGATATAAATAGAGGAGTGCATGGTCCATTGTATTATTTAATTGACTTATCATATGTGTATTTACCATATCTGAGCGTATAGGAAATGTTATTTCTGTTGATATGAATAGAGGAGTGCATGGTCCATTGTATTATTTATTTGATTTATCATATGTGTATTTACCATATCTGAGGGTATAGGAAATGTTATTTCTTTGGTTATTAATGGAGGAGTGCATGGTCTATTGTATTACATATTTGTCTTATTATATGTGTATTTACCATATCTAAGCGTATAGGAACTGTTATTTCTGTTGATATGAATAGAGGAGTGCATGGTCCATTGTATTATTTAGTTGACTTATATGTGTATTTACCATATCTGATCTTATAGGAAATGTTATTTCTGTTGATATGAATAGAGGAGTCCATGGTCCATTGTATTATTTAATTGACTTATCATATGTGTATTTGCCATATCTGAGGGTATAGGAACTGTTATTTTTGTTGATATGAATAGAGGAGTCCATGGTCCATCGTATTATTTAGTTGACTTATCATATGTGTATTTACCATATCTGATCTTATAGGAAATGTTATTTATGTTGATATGAATAGAGGAGTGCATGGTCCATTGTATTATTTAATTGACTTATCATATGTGTATTTACCATATCTGAGCGTATAGGAAATGTTATTTTTGTTGATATGAATACAGGAGTGCATGGTCCATGGTATTATTTAATTGACTTATCATATGTGTATTTACCATATCTTAGCGTATAGGAAATGTTATTTTTGTTGATATGAATAGAGGAGTCCATGGTCCATGGTATTATTTAATTGACTCATCATATGTGTATTTACCATATCTGAGCGTATAGGAAATGTTATTTTTGTTGATATGAATAGAGGAGTGCCTGGTCCATTGTATTATTTAATTGACTTATCATACGTGCATTTACCATATCTGAGGGTATAGGAACTGTTATTTCTGTTGATATGAATAGAGGAATGCATGGTCCATGGTATTATTTAATTGACTTATCATATGTGTATTTACCATATCTGAGCGTATAGGAAATGTTATTTCTGTTGATATGAATAGAGGAGCCCATGGTCTATTGTATTATTTAGTTGACTTATCATATGTGTATTTACCATATCTGAGCGTATAGGAAATGTTATTTCTGTTTATATGAATAGAGGAGTCCATGGTCCATCGCATTATTTAATTGACTTATCATATGTGTATTTACCATATCTGAGCGTATAGGAAATGTTATTTCTGTTGATATGAATAGAGGAGTGCATGGTCCATTGTGTTATTTATTTGATTTATCATATGTGTATTTACCATATCTGAGGATATAGGAAATGTTATTTCTTTGGTTATTAATGGAGGAGTGCATGGTCTATTGTATTACATATTTGTCTTATTATATGTGTATTTACCTTATCTAAGCGTATATGGAATGTTATTTCTGTTGTTATGAATAGAGGAGTGTATGGTCCATTGTATTACTTATTTGACTTATTATATGTGTATTTACCTTATCTAAGCGTATAGGAAATGTTATTTCTGTTGTAAGCCCCGTGTGGTTCCCGGGGGCCCCCGTTTGGTCACGGGGCAAATAATAGGGCCACTGCAGATCCCTTTGGAGGGTTAGGCAGAGGGATAGAATCCCCCCAAATTCATGTTCATTTTATCATGTTTTGTTCATGTTCATTAAAGGTCTTCATCATGATCCCTGCATTGTTTCAGGTGCTATCTCGCTTGCATCAAAAGAGCAGTGGCAGAAAAACAATAATGTGGCTCCAGCGTAAATGGAGTTTCTACGATAGAATTTGCATCAACTCTGCAGTTCAGGATGAGAAGGTTCTATGCCCATTTTCCATATTTTATCTCGATGTACATGGAAGATGAGACTGGCATGTTCATGCCTGTTAGGCGCCATATAACCTTTTCATGTGTTGGTGCGCCTTAAACCCCAATTCAATTCAATTCTGTTGTTAGGAATAGAGGAGTGTATGGTCCATTGTATTACTTATTTGACTTATTATATGCGTATTTACCATAGCTGAGCGTATATGAAATGTTATTTATGTTTATAGAAATAGTGGAGTGCCTGGTCCATTGGTAGAGAGACGGGCTTCCGATCGAAAGGTCGTGGGTTCTATCCACTCCATGGCCAGTTTATTTATTCTTGAGCAGGATAATTAATGCACATTGCCTAGCACAAAAAACCATTGCAAGTGATTAATACATACTGAACAAAAAAAGTTAGCACGACATTTTAAGGACATAGTTTTAACATATGAACATAGATATAATTGTTTGAAGATATTGAACATGTTAGGCAAGAATGTGATTTTCAAATTTGTTTATTATGTTTTGTTATTTTCTAAGCGGCATAAATTACCCCACGTATATTAAAAACGACTGAATTCATTGTACAAACTTATTACTTTAAACAAATATATGTTTGGCATTGACAAGAATTGTCCATTCTGTCATTGTTTCAAAACCCTTGAAATGTGTTCATAAACGATTGTTACTCCCAAACAAAAACATTCCAAATTTCCTAATTTTAAAATTACCTCCCTTTTCATTGAAATGAGAACGATTTTCAATAACAAGTATGTTCCCGTCATATTTGCTTTATTTTTTATCACCGAGTTTGTTTACAAATGACGTTGTTGCATTATTATTAGTCATATCTATGTCACTTAATCATTGACCCCGAACATACACGGCTTTGTATCTCGTCTATTGAAATGACATGACTTTATGTTCTAGTATGCATTGAAAGAAATTGTTTCGCAATTGATGTAAAATAAATATGTGACAACTAAATTTATTATTTGCATTATTGCAATACAGTTTTCAAACAATTTATTTTGATTTCATTTAAATTTGTATTGAAGTTATTAAGTTATATGTTTTGTCCAATATAACATGAGTTATGTTGTCTTATTCATTACCGAAGCATTGTGGTGTAGTGGTTATAGCGTCTGCCTTGCATTCGGGAGGTCGTGGGTGGAGTCTCTTGACCGCGTCATACCAAAGACTTTAAAAATGGAGTAGTCACTTGTAACCCTTGCCTGACGAGCAAATAATGGGTAGAACTACGACTGATTGACCAGTGTCAGAATAATGTGACTGGGTGTGTGTGGGTATCATGTCTACTACGGCGTGGTATTCAAGTGTGGCAGCACTATAAAGAAACCATTGAGTTCGCTGCTTCAAGTAGACATATCATCACATCACACAACAACACACAGATAAAAGTCCAGACATTTAGCCTATAATCGTCGGGTAGGACGCCTGTCGTATGTGGAAATCCTTAAAACACACACACACACACACACACACACACACACACACACACACACACACTTATTCATTGAGACTTATGTTTTATTTTGAAGACAACGACACACGTGCTTGATCGAGAAATTATTTTACTGATTACATCTAAGTTATCAGTAGCTCAGTGGATAGGGGTACAGATCTGTGCCCCACGTGGGTTCGCCCCCTGGCGGAGGAATGTCTGATGGGAAACATAATCCTTTATCTAATCTCCCTCTGAGATTGCTATCTTAATATAACCTAATATGATGTGTAAAAATCCATTTCATTCATTTAAATGAAGTCCCCGGGGTGGAAAATGGCTCAAGAAGTATATATGAATGCTTCTGTAATGAAAAAAGTACATCGCGGAAGAAGAAACAATGGTCCGTCGGAAGTTCATAATGTTCACAGTCTTTGGATGTAACGTGACCTGCACAAGGTAACAAACACAGATGGAGATCAAGGAAAAGGTAACAAAAACAGATGGAATGTTCAAGGAAAGGAAGTTAAACGTGGCGTTCAGGCTCTTTATTTAAAAATGCAAAAAGAAAAATGAAAAGCAGTGATGCAATAAGAAATCCTTGCAAAATATGGTTATAAACATGTAAACGTTTTTTGGACGGAACTAGAAATGTAATAATGATATTAAACGGATTTTCAACACGAGATATAAAACGCGTGTTACCAAAATATGTAGTTTATTTAATTAAGGCGAGAACCTATCTTAAAACTTATATAGACAAAGTGCATTGTTAAACATTTGCTATAAAGACGATCTTTCTTTCTTTTTTTTTTTTAGCGAAACACAGTCAGGAGTATACAATTAAAGCTAATAAGTCACTGTATATCAGTATACCGTTAAAGCTAACAAGTCAATGTGTTATTGATGAGTCATATGCACACAGTCTTTACTACACAGGACAGATAACTCTGATATATCAAATTTCAAATAAATGTACATTAGACAGTTGCAATGATAAACGTATGAGCAAGAATATGTAAAAAGGCGTAAGTAAACACTCGGATGTCCTTTGGCTATTACATATTACAGTTGCAATAATCCAAAGGACAGAAGCCTCGATCGCAGTTGTCTTGGCACCATCCGTTCCAGTAATCACCAGCCACAACACCGTTTGACGAACACGTGCCTGTCGTGAGGACAGGTTTGGCGACCGTTGTCGTTTGCGTCGTTGGGGCAGTTGTTGTTGTCGTCGTTGGGACAGTTGTTGTTGTCGTCATTGGGACGGTTGTTGTTGTTGTCGCTGTTTTGCCTACCATGACAGGTGCGAGGAGCGCGTCAACACATTCGCACGTGTTTGAAGGGCAGCTTCCTCCTTGGTTGCACTCCACGTTGCACCTTATTATAAAACAAATAAAAAAATACGTTTATGACATGTTTTACATTTAATTAGTGAACACATTACAAATAATTATTAGGGCAAGAACATTTTGAGGTTCGTTTTAAACGGTATGCCAACGTTGAAGTGGGCGTTATTTCATACCACTGCCAGCAAATATCACACTGGTCATAGCTTTAGAGGAAGCAGTAGTTCTTCCGATGCTGCGATGTTGGTATTATACGGAGAGCGGTGATGTACAATGACCGATTAGGGTAGGTGTTTCGATGTGTTTCTTCCTTTTACTTCGTGTAATATAATATAAAAAGCATCACGAAACAGCATACTTGGTTTTTCAAAGCACATGAGCATTTACACACCATTTTTGTAAACATTCGTGCACATGCAGTTTGACCAGAGTGTCTGTTTTGTAGTGATTCGATGAAAACATTCGTAATTTGGGACAGCAAGCTTGACTTTTGTAGAACTAGCATAGCGTATGAAACATACAATATCAAAGCGGCAACTTCTCAACGAGTGTAGGTCCAGTCGAGGTTCAGTCCTATTTTTAACTGAGGTAAACCTGGTTATTAGATTGGGATATGTCGTTTGTCGGGCGTGCATTCGGGCGGGCGGACGGGCGGACGGTCGTGCGTGAGGCGTCAAACTCTTAGTTTCAGCTCAATAACTTTAGTTATGAATGAGGTATTGCTATGAAATTTTCATGGTAGGTATCTTATATGGAAAGGAAGCTTGGGATTGAATTTGGGGTCACAGGGGTCAAGGTCACTGTTACTAAAAATAGAAAAAATGCTTTCCGCTCAATAACTTTAGTTAGAAATGAGGTATTGCGACGAAACTTGCAGGGTAGGTAGCTTATAAGGAAGAAAGCTTATGATTGCATTTGGAATCACTGGGGTCAAGGTCAAGGTTGGTTTTCTCAATAATTGTTGTTAGAAATGAGGTATTGCGATGAAACTTGCAGGGTAGGTAGCTTATAAGGAAGAAAGCTTATGATTGCATTTGTAATCACTGGGGTCAAGGTCAAGGATGGATTTCTCAATAATTGTTCTTAGAAATGAGGCATTGCGATGAAACTTGCAGGGTAGGTAGCTTATATGGAAGAAAGCTTATGATTGCATTTGGAATCACTGGGGTCAAGGTCAAGGTTGGATTTCTCAATAACTTTAGTTAGAAATGAGGTATTGCAATGAAACTTGCAGGGTAGGTAGCTTATATGGAAGAAAGCTTATGATTGCATTTGGGATCACTGGGGTCAAGTTAAATGTTACTGTTACTAAAAATAGAAAAAAATGGGTTTCTCAAAAACTGTTGTTAGAAATGAGGTATTGCGATGAAACTTGCAGGGTAGGTAGCTTATATAAAAAGAAAACGTGCGATTGCATTTGGGGTCACTGGGATCAATGTCAAGGTTATGTTCCTAAAAATAGAAAAAAAAGGTTTCTGCTCAATAACTGTTGTTAGGAATGAGGTATTAAGATGAAATTTGCACGGTAGATAGCTTATATGGAAAGAAAGTTTGGGATTGCATTTGGGGTCACTGGGGTCAAGGTCACTGTTATTAAAATAGAAAAACGATGTCCGCTCAATTACGTTTGTTAGGAATGAGGTACTGCGAGGAAATTTGCAGAGTAGGTAGCTTATATGGAAAGAAAGCTTGGGTTGCATTTGGGGTCACTGGTGTCAAGGTCACTGATACTAAAAATAGAAAAATGATTTTCGCTCAATAACTTAAGGAAGGAATGAGATCTTAGAATGGTTTTCGTGGAATTTCCACGTTTCTTGTTTATTTATTTTACAACCAAAATACTAAGAGACAAAAAAACAAACAAGAACACGCTCTCAACACATTTTCTTTTAGAAAAAAATATCACACCTCCCCCTCCACTCCTGCACTACATTTTAGATCCGCATTTACGTACTCTGTTATTTTATAATTGATAACGTTTTCCGAGTATTAACTTTCATACCCCATCCAACCCCTTATCAAAGAAACGAAAACGGGGTTGGCTGGGGTATGAAATAAAACCTTCATTTCGGCTTAGAAATTTGCATATTTGGAAAATTAAAACATTAATAGGTAATTTTAAACCCATTGTCGCATTTTGTTAGTAATAAAATGTTTTTAAACGTGTTTTATTGTCGAAATATCCGTTATAAAATCCTGCTAATATAAGCCTTTCCATCGCTTAATGGGTTTAAGTCGTAATGTACTGATCAACCATGGTAACAAAAAGCTAATCTGTGTCGTGTGACTAAAGTCAATATGCTGCATTTAATGTTTTCAGATGTGTTACAAAATCGATTCCTCATTTAAATCTTTACACCCATAGTTCGCATGCGTGTAAACACATATGCCTCAATAACAATATATGCATGTTTTTGGGTACATATTCATATGCAAATAATTCACAAATAGTTGAATTGAAGTGTAGTTTATAGTCGCTCCAACAGCTAAGGTCATATGGCAACTTTCCCAGCTTCCATTGGTGGAGGAAGACCCCTGGTGTCCCTCCGGGAAATGTTCGTGCATGGACGGGCACATAGGTAGAACCATCGACATTACGCAAGCCGGCTGGATTGCTGTCTCACAAAAAGATTCCTCTGCCCCTGAGGGATTGAACCCACAGCGGTTAGGGGCAAGTGATTTCGAGTCAGAGACTCTAACCACTTGGCCACGTACGCCTCTTTTTCAATCACAAAGATAAATTATATATATTCACTTACCATCTGTCGAAGACATCAATGTCGGCCCAAACAGAAAGGGCCTTGCAGACCTTCACGGTTTGTACAGCGGGCGGTTTCGTTTCCGGCAACTGCGTTGTTGTGGTAGTTGTCGTAATATCGACCTGAACTTTAGTGCACAAGCACGAGTCTGGTGGGCAATTACCATGCGCACATGTGTCAGCGCAAAATCTATAAGATATCAATACATTAGGCAAGGGTAAAAACATTCACTAACTGTCCCCTGGCAATAATAACTGAATGTTGTATAACCGCTCATCAACGCATTATAGGGTTTTTAGAACCGACTCAAAACGATGGTAAAAAAACATAGGAATCCAGGAACCGTTCCTAAACTACCGAACAGTTCACGTGCTCAGATGAGAATTATTAGTTTCGAAGATGTCCAACAGGGTGTATGGGATTATTCCAACATGCTTAATTTATTTTCACCCTGAGCCGTAACAAAAAAGTATTACCCTGAGATTGTTAACCAAGTTTTACTCGGACTAGGCGTTTTGCCTGTTCTAGGAAAGCTTGACGAAACATAAGCTTATATCGAATCAAAGAAGCATTCTGACACACTTTAAAGTAGCTATCCCGTCAACAACAGCCAAATCTTACAACATATGTACGCCGATTCTAAACCTACTGACGACGAGGTATTTTTATAACTTACATGTTTGAGAAACCAAACTCTTTAGACACTATTTCAACGGCTTTGACCACCAAGCCAAACCCCAAAACTGGAGCGTCGAATTAGGAGTTACCAAATCATAATTTAGTTGACGCATATTCGATCACCGGTATTTTAAGAACTCGTAAATAAACCTTTACTTTTAATCGGCGCATACACATTATTATTTGACCTGAACACATGGACTGAGTTTAGATAAAAGGTTTTGTAGCATGGTCACAGACAATTCTCTTTGTTCAGACACAGGTGTAAATCGTTTAATTGAAAATAAAACCTGTCAGAATAACTGTGAGAATAACAGTGAGAATAACAGTTAGAATAACTTAAGTAGAGCTGAAATGGACATGCTACAAAACAAATAGAGTATGGTTTCATCTCGTTGGTTAATTTAAACACCTCGATGGGCTACGCCCATCTCGATGTTTAAATGAACTAACTCAATGAAACCTTTCTCTATCTATTGCTTGTAGTGTAATTTTCGCCGTTATTTGGCAGGTTAGTTTCTTTAAACGGTACGACTGATACATATTGCACGTTAAATTTGAGTTAAAAAACAATATATATTGTTGAATGGACGGATTGTAAATGTGTCATCTGTTTCGCGGCTGGACAAATATACGAAATAAGTAAAACCCCGATGGTCATATATATATACCACTATTGCATTTCCCAAAGGCCTCCATTATAGTCTTTTGGTCTACAACCCCTATTCTTATATCCAAACGGATGATAAAACCTAACATTTTTTAAAGAACTATCTTAGAGACACTCAAAAATGACCAGCAATTGGTGGAAATGAAAGGCTTTCAGCCTCTAATATTTTACTGAAGGTGTGCACCTCCAGAATGGCAATAAAGAAGTTTTGCTTTTTGCAAATATACTCTCAGTACAATTGTATCCATAAAAATGCAAATTTCAGTCAAAATATCCTAAATCAACATGTTTTATGGATGGAAATATAATATGTTGATGTTTTATGGGGATTTGTTATGATTTGGGTAATTGAATCCAATCAGGATCTACCTTACAATCGGACTATATGCCACAACCAATCAGAAGCCTCAAATCAATAGTAGTATTTGACCTAATAAAACAGCATATAGTAGAATTCATAGAAATATAATGTTGAATCAGGAGTTTCTTTAGCTGTATGCCATTTTGATTTAATTTTTTCAGTGGACTTTCGTACACCGGTCGCCGGCGGGTAATATGTTCTGGTACACACTGGCTCTTAACCAATCTAAAGATGAGTATTTTTAAGAAATGGTGATAAACTCTGAGCCACGGGAGCGCCCGGATAAGTCCCCGTCAAAGGTGAGTGGCAAATCATTTTAATTTCTGTAATTTCGTGCGTCTGGGTAGTCATTTAAAGATATCAAACGCTGGGACAAATTAAAAACAACAACACACTTTTAACCAGAATGTTTAAATTTAAAGTTATATCATTAGAGTGGTAATGCACTTATTAGAAAACAATAGTCGTTGTTAAAAGAAATCGACCATTGCAGGGATTTTAATAGTTATGGTCGGTTAAAAATCTTATTTAGCTGACGATGTTGCAGAAAATTGTATTTGTCTGTGCACAGCCGGATTGTTTGTATAATAAAATATATGTTTGCTGCTTCGTTGGGAATATAGAAAAATATGTGTTATTTGTCAAGAATATAAGATTTATTTTTATCTCGAAGAAAACGGATTTCTTCGTTTTCATTGATAGTCGCTCACGAAGTGTCCGTGACCCAGTAAAACCTACTAATACGCTTCTTATACATACAACCACAAAATCGAATAGAAATGGGCAGTTTTTTCTATTAACAATGCCCATTTCCATCAAAAAAGAAGGGATTACTTTTTATTATAGGAACTACATTCAATTCACATGCAATTGGTGGTGGTGAACCTTTTCCACGTCATCCACGTCATCGGGCGTGATTTCTATAAGCTGTGTCACTTGTTTGATAAAACAAACAGGAGATCTTTGATGTTTTGGTGTAAATAACAGATTTTATTTCTCTGAGAAGTGAGCAAACTTTGAAAAGTGAGCAAACTTTATATTTTCACAAAGGCAAAACATGGGTGAAAATTTAGAGTTTGAACGCTTCAAGCTGAAATGAATTCAGTTATTCACGACAAAACAGCACACGTTCTTCTTAAACTATGCACTACAATCAAAATGCAAGCAGAACAAATGGCATGTTGGGCAGCATTTTATGCTCATTATGGTAACGTTGCTATATTTAACTGACCAGAACTTCTAAAATACCAATTTCAATAAACTAGGACTCATTGTCTTATTGATCTCCAAGCCAGTAATATAACTTACATACGAATATTTGACCAATTTTCAAAAAAAAAATAAAGAAGTAAAAAGAAAGAAGTGAAAAAAAATCTAATATAACCTTTCCATGTCAGGCTTTACTTTAAAGGGAATGTAGCGACACAGCCAATCCACCTTTATTATTAAGAGTTCTGAAAAACTTGAATAAGGGTGAAAGAATTATCAAAATCGGTTAATAAACAAAGAAGATATGATCATTTGAAGTTTCTGTTGAAACAGATATGGAAGCGGCCATTTTGAGAGCTATGACATCACGGTTCTAAATGACCATATATGGAATATTTATAAATTTGAAAATTTACACATTTATAGGGAAAAACGATAGCAATTGCATGAAAAATATATAATACTTAATGGCAATAATGATTTATATGACCAGTAATTTTTTTTGCATTCATTTGCAATGATTTTCTTCGTTTTAAATGATATTTATCAATATTCCATATATGGTAATATGGAACTATGATGTCATAGTTCTAAAATGGCGGCTCCCATATCCGTTTTAGAACAACCTTTAATTGGTCATATCTTTTTTGTTTATCATCCGATTTTGATAATTCTTTCACCTTTTTCCAAGTTTTCCAGAACTCTCAATAATAGAGCTTGTTTGGCTGTGTCGCTACATTCCCTTTAACAGTAATTTTCTCATACACAGTGCCTTTTACATTAAAAAAAACACTATTGTTCCGGCTGTGAAAAAACGAAACACTGCATTTCACAGTATGAAACTGTCTCTGCTATAACACAGTATTCCATTGCGTATCATTAAAACAACATGTTTAATACCCATCCCCACCACGTACCTGTCCAGATAGGCGTTGCCAGCCCACAAGTTGATGGCCTTGCACTGGACCCGGTTCACGACCTGGGGAACCGCCGGTGTTGTCGGCTGTCGAGAACAGATTCACATAAATAAGATGCTTTTAGTGCATATGCACAAATATTGAAATAAAAAAACAAGATGACGTTAAAGGGATACAATGGTATTTTTCAAACTTGTGATGTACCATTAGTGATTCATCAACAGTTGCATATGTGCTATCGTTATCAATTAATAATTATTTAAATAGTGTAAAGCAACACGTTTATTCATAATACTAATTGTACCAATACATATTTAAACATGATTTTGCTGTTCAAAGTACAGTAGTGGAGCGCTGTGGTCTAGTTGTAGAGCGTTGGACTCATGATCGAACAATCGCCATGACCATATGTGTTGTGTCCCTGAGCAATCGCCATGACTATATGTGTTGTGTCTCTGAACAATCGCCATGACCATATGTGTTGTGTCCCTGAACAAGAGCTTTTCCTAGTACTGGTTGGAACCAGGAAGACATCGAGAGTGATTACAATATGTTTAGAGAGCTTTCGTTACAATCGATGTAAAATAAATAAGTTTAAACTAAACTAACGTACAACCATCATTACATATGCCTGGTTACTTACCCTAGGTGTAGTTGTTGTCGTTGTCGTAGTGGGGGTAGTTGTTGTTGGTGTTGTTGTGGTCGTTGTCGGTGTTGTTGTTGTCGTTGTCGGTGTTGTTGTCGTTGTCGATGTTGTCGTCGTGGTCGGTGCCTCTGTCATCTTTTGCGTCACCACTTGACCTCCAGTGCAGTCACACGCCAATGGCGGACAGTTTCCCTTCGCGCAAGCGTCCGTACACCAGCGATCCAGGTCCGCATTCCCCGCCCACAGGTTGATGCCCTTGCATGCAGTACCCCCGTTAACACCAATAACTACCTGTAAACAAGAAGAAGGCCCAGTAAAACATGCGCCACACAAATTGTGTTACATTCTTCAGTTGTATCAAGTATCACGTTGATTGTGAACAAGATAATGCTGATTTGTTTTTAATTTCAGAAGATAATTTTAAAATTGATTAAGAAAAAGAAAATGCTGTAGACAATACTGAAGCTGATTATGAAAGAAATGAATTGCATTGACTTTTATAGTCGCACTAACTGCTAAGGTCATATGGCAACCTTCAGGTACCGAGTTCAATCCCAGGCGGGTCAAACTAAAGACTTTAAACAGATGGTAATAGTAGCTGCCTTGCTTGACTTTCAGCACACAAAAAGTAGTTCTAGGATGTGTTTACCCGGTGTCAGCATAATGTGACTGGGTTGGGTATCATGTTATATGTCTACGGCGTGGTAATCTAGTTTGTCAGCACTAAAAAGTTGAATGGCATACAATAAGATGACATACGTGTGGGTTAGTTGCAATGACTGGTGCGTTGGTGACAGGTGGGTTAGTGGCAACGACTGGTGCGTTGGTGACAGGTGGGTTAGTGGCAACGACTGGTGCGTTGGTTACAATAACTGCTGGCGGGGCTTGTGTCGATGCCTTTGGCTGAAGTACTGTGTCCGACTCGATGGCGACGTCGGCACATCCATAGAATTCCTCCTGGGGTCCGCAGCCTATACATGCCCTGCCTGTGGCGATTTCAACACCCCAACTGTTGGCTGAAATGTTTCATAGTGTGAAACTGAACTCACCAGACATGCATATATTATCTATGAGTCTGCCAAATGTATTATTATCTATGATTCTGCCACATGTATTATTATCTATGAGTTTACCAAATGTATTATTATCTATGATTCTGCCAAATGTATTATTATCTATGTTTCTGCCACATGTATTATTATCTATGAGTTTGCCAAATGTATTATTATCGATGATTCTGCCAAATGTATTATTATCTATGATTCTGCCTAATGTATTATTATCTATGAGTCTGCCAAATGTATTATTATCTATGAGTCTGCCAAATGTATTATTATGTATGAGTTTGCCAAATGTATTATTATCCATGAGTCTGCCACATATATATTATTATCTATGATTCTGCCAAATGTAGTATTATCTATGATTCTGCCACATGTATTATTATCTATGATTCTGCCAAATGTATTATTATCTATATCTATGATTCTGCCAAATGTATTATTATCTATGATTCTGCCAAATGTATTATTATCTATGAGTCTACCAAATGTATTATTATCTATGAGTTTGCCAAATGTATTATTATCTATGAATCTGTCATGTATTATTATCTATGAGTCTGCCAAATGTATTATTATCTATGAGTCTACCAAATGTATTATTATCTATGTGTCTGCCAAATGTATTATTATCTATGATTCTGCCACATGTATTATTATCTATGAGTTTGTCAAATGTGTTATTATCTATGAGTCTGCCAAATGTATTATTATCTATGAGTCTGCCAAATGTATTATTATGTATGAGTTTGCCAAATGTATTATTATCCATGAGTCTGCCACATATATTATTATCTACGATTCGGCCACATGTATAATTATCTATGATTCTGCCAAATGTATTATTATCTATGAGTCTGCCAAATGTATTATTATCTATGAGTCTGCCAAATGTATTATTATCTATGAGTCTACCAAATGTATTATTATCTATGATTCTGCCAAATGTATTATTATCTATGAGTCTGCCAAATTAATTATTATCTACGAGTCTGCCAAATGTATTATTATCTACGATTCTGCCAAATGTATTATTAGCTATGATTCTCCCACTTATATTATTATCTATGAGTCTACCAGATGTATTATTATCTATGAGTTTGCCAAATGTATTATTAGCTATGATTCTGCCAGATGTATTATTATCTATGAGTCTGCCAAATGTATTATTATCTATGATTCTGCCACATATATTATTATCTATGAGTCTGCCAAATGTATTATTATCTATGATTCTGCCACATGTATTATTATCTATGTGTCTGCCAAATGTATTATTATCTATGAGTCTACCAAATGTATTAGTATCTATGAGACTGCCAAATGTATTATTATCTATGATTCTCCCACATGTATTATTATCTATGAGTCTACCAAATGTATTATTATCTATTAGTCTGCCAAATGTATTATTATCTATGAGTCTACCAAATGTATTATTATGTATGAGCTTGCCTAATGTATTATTATCCATGAGTCTGCCACATATATTATTATCAATGATTCTGCCACATGTATTATTATCTATGAGTCTACCAAATGTATTATTATCTATGAGTCTGCCAAATGTATTATTATCTATGAGTCTACCAAATGTATTATTATGTATGAGCTTGCCTAATGTATTATTATCCATGAGTCTGCCACATATATTATTATCTATGATTCTGCCACATGTATTATTATCTATGATTCTGCCAAATGTATTATTATATATGAGTCTGCCAAATGTATTATTATCTATGAGTCTGCCAAATGTATTATTATCTATGAGTCTGCCAAATGTATTATTATCTATGAGTTTGCCAAATGTATTATTATCCATGAGTCTGCCACATGTATTATTATCTATGATTCTGCCACATGTATTATTATCTATGATTCTGTCAAATGTATTATTATCTATGATTCTCCCACTTATATTATTATCTATGAGTCTACCAGATATATTATTATCTATGAGTTTGCCAAATGTATTATTATCTATGATTCTGCCAGATGTATTATTATCTATGATTCTGCCAAATGTATTATTATCTATGAGTCTACCAGATGTATTATTATCTATGAGTTTGCCAAATGTATTATTATCTATGATTCTGCCAGATGTATTATTATCTATGATTCTGCCAAATGTATTATTATCTATGAGTCTGCCAAATGTATTATTATGTATGAGTTTGCCTAATGTACTATTATCCATGAGTCTGCCACATATATTATTATCTATGATTCGGCCACATGTATAATTATCTATGATTCTGCCAAATGTATTATTATCTATTAGTCTGCCAAATGTATTATTATCTATGAGTCTGCCAAATGTATTATTATCTATGAGTCTACCAAATTTATTGTTATGTATGAGTTTGCCGAATGTATTATTATCCATGAGTCTGCCACATATATTATTATCTATGATTCGGCCACATGTATTATTATCTATGATTCTGCCAATTGTATTATTATCTATGAGTCTGCCAAATGTATTATTATCTACGAGTCTGCCAAATGTATTATTATCTACGATTCTGCCAAATGGTATATTATCTATGATTCTCCCACTTATATTATTATCTATAAGTCTACCAGATGTATTATTATCTATGAGTTTGCCAAATGTATTATTATCTATGATTCTGCCAGATGTATTATTATCTATGAGTCTGCCAAATGTATTATTATCTATGATTCTGCCACATATATTATTATCTATGAGTCTGCCAAATGTATTAGTATCTATGAGACTGCCAAATGTATTATTATCTATGATTCTCCCACATGTATTATTATATATGAGTCTACCAACTGTATTATTATCTATGAGTCTGCCAAATGTATTATTATCTATGAGTCTACCAAATGTATTATTATGTATGAGCTTGTCTAATGTATTATTATCCATGAGTCTGCCACATATATTATTATCTATGATTCTGCCACATGTATTATTATCTATGATTCTGCCAAATGTATTATTATCTATGAGTCTGCCAAATGTATTATTATCTATGAGTCTGCCAAATGTATTATTATCTATGAGTTTGCCAAATGTATAATTATCCATGAGTCTGCCACATGTATTATTATCTATGATTCTGCCACATGTATTATTATATATGATTCTGTCAAATGTATTATTATCTATAAGTCTGCCAAATGTATTATTATCTATGAGTCTGCCAAATGTATTATTATCTATGATTCTGCCACATGTATTATTATCTATGAGTCTACCAAATGTATTATTATCTATGAGTTTGCCAAATGTATTATTATATATGATTCTGCAAAATGTATTATTATCTATGAGTCTGTCAAATGTATTATTATCTATGATTCTGCCACATATAGTATTATCTATGAGTCTGCCAAATGTATTATTATCTATGATTCTGCCAAATGTATTATTATCTATGTGTCTGCCAAATGTATTATTATCTATGAGTCTACCAAATGTATTAGTATCCATGAGTCTACCACATGTATTATTATCTATGAGTCTGCCAAATGTATTATTATCTATGAGTCTACCAAATGTATTATTATCTATGAGTCTACCAAATGTATTATTATGTATGAGTCTACCAAATGTATTAGTATCCATGAGTCTACCACATGTATTATTATCTATGATTCTGCCACATGTATTATTATCTATGAGCCTGCCAAATGTATTATTATCCATGAGTCTGCCTTGTTTTATGATCTATGAGTCTGACAAATGTATTAATCTCTATGCTTCTGCCTTGTTTTATGATCTATAAGTCTGACAAATGTATTAATATCTATGCTTCTGCCTTGTTTTATGATCTATGAGTCTGACAAATGTATTATTATCTATAATTCTGCCTTGTTTTATGATCTATGAGTCTGACAAATGTATTATTATCTATGAATCTGCCATGTATTATTATCTATGATTCTGCCTTTTTTTATTATCTATGAGTCTGACAAATGTATTAATATCTATGCTTCTGCCTTGTTTTATGTTCTATGAGTCTGACAAATGTATTACTATCTATGCTTCTGCCTTGTTTTATGATCTATGAGTCTGCCAAATGTATTATAATTTATATTTATGCCAAAATGTAAAATCTGTGATCAGCACAGTTAATTATTTATTATTCTGCCTTGTTTTATGATCTATGAGTCTGACATTTTAATTTTTTGTCGAATATAATATATCTATGATTCTGCCTTTTTTTTTTATTATTGATGTTTATGTCAAATGTTCATTTATTCATTTTTTTCATTCATTTATTTTTATTAATTTAATTAATTTATTGATTATGAAGTTCATTCGTTTATTCGTCCTTTCCTTCGCTCGTGCGTTGGTTGTTTGTACATTTTTACATTCATTCGTTCATTCGTTCGTTCGTTCTTTCTTTTGTTCTTTCGTTCTTCATCATTTCATTTAGCCATTATTTCACTTATTCATCTATTTATGCATTTTATTTGTGGATTGACTGTTTGATTGCTTGCTTAATTATTTGATTGATTGATTGATTGATTAATGGTTTCATTAATTGATTTATTATTTGATTGATTCGTTCATTGATTGATTGATTCATTCATTCATTAATGGAATCATTAATTTATTGTTTGATTGATTGATTGTTTGATTGATAGATATATATTGATTGATTGATTGATTGATTGACTGACTGACTGATTGATTCCTGATTCATTCATACATTCTTTGATTGATTGATTGATTGATTGATTGATTGATTCATTCATTCATTCATTCAGTCATTCAGTCATTCAGTCATTCGTTCATTCGTTCATTCACTTACCTGCATGGTATTTCCACTGTATCACACACTGTGTACACACCATGTTGTCGGGTAACTTTAATTCTACGGGGTACACCCCGGTGGCCTTCGATGGTAGGACGTATCTACAACGTGAAATAATAATCAAATAAAAGTCACGTAAATTAGCATAGA
This sequence comes from Cyrtodaria siliqua, assembly GCA_037043455.1. Classification (NCBI taxonomy): domain Eukaryota; kingdom Metazoa; phylum Mollusca; class Bivalvia; order Adapedonta; family Hiatellidae; genus Cyrtodaria; species Cyrtodaria siliqua. The sequence goes on from JAWPHD010016714.1 coordinate 45,055, forward strand.
AACCATTTTAATACTCATGCCAATATACAAAATATCACACAAGCGGATACAGGGTGGGTGGGGGCGCTTCGCTCGGTCGACGCATAATGGCTAATGAGTGGTTAACATTGTTAAATCCTTTTATTTGAAAACGGAGTTTTTTACCCTTTCAATGCACTACCACAACCGTTTTATGAGGCTAGAAACGGACCCGAAAATTGACCAAAATCTAACGCCCCGCCCCCCAAGCTGAAATCCTGGATCCCCCCTGTATCATGAGAGGCTTATGTCTCGCGAGTTTCCTGGAGACTGAGAATTTTTTTTATTATACTTTTATAATTATACACTATAATAACACATTCTAATTATAGACCGTTGTCGACATCGTTTACACGCGCTAAAATTTAGTCTAGATCAACTGCGACGCTTGCTTGTTTTCAAGACAAACGTCAAGAACAGTCCTCCTGAACAAAGTTGATTTTTGCCGAGACAGGAACACTTGCTATCCAAGATATACAGAAAGGCAGAAAGCCAATACATTTATTAATAAAAAAAGATAAACAAAAAAGGAAACTTCACTATTATATCGACGAACTAAATGCGGATGGTCAGAAATACATTAATAAAAAAAAAATTACGGTCACGTGTTTCCAGTTTCAAATTTGTTTCTGCACAACCGGTCAAGACGTTTGTATTTACAATCAAGCGTCAAAGATGATCAAGACTAGCTAAGAAGAGCTGCCCTCGCGAATACACTTCATCTATGTTAAACAGGATAGCCATACAGAAATCTATTTTTAGAAAATATAGCGCTTCAGTTTGTTTGTTTGTATGGTGTTTTACGTCATTGTCAACACATGTAAGGTTATAAATGACGGTCGACTTTTTTTGTGGTGGAGGCAGACCACCCACGTTTACTGGGTAGAACCAGTACTGTTACACCTCCCGCCATCCGTAGGAATCGACCCTTCCTTACTTACAAGTCGAGATCCCAGTGGGATTCGAACCCGCAGCGGTGAGAGGCGCGAAGGTTTACAACACAACGTCGTTAACCATCGGCCACGGTGACGCTAGTGATTCAGAACACGAATAGCGATACATGTCCTTGTAATACGACGTTACAAGGTAGATTGTATTGGTAATACATGCTGGTATTACACCTCACATAAGACGCCCATGCTAAATCCTCATAGACAACAATGTGTAATGTCTTACTATCTCACGCGAGGGTGATAGTACAGGGTGATAGTAAATCGCAGGGTGATAGTAAATAAATTATCACATGCGCAGCTTTGATGCGCGCTGTTTCGGTGACGTCATCGGCTCAGTATGGTGAAATTGCTATTTTTAACTCATCAAAACTTCAAAAATACTTTACCGATTTCAAAAAACTACCACTCATTTTCTTAGTTACGTTATTTCCGATTCAACGATATAACATTCATAGCAACTTTTAGAAAAAAATGAAATCGGTACTGAAATTTCGGTATAATAAAATAAATATCACATTCATGAGAGGGTGATAGTAAGAATGTGATATTTATATATTATCAGCTTCACAGCCATGGCAATTACAATTTTAGTTAAATATACAAATATTTTCTTGACATACACAACTTGTCTATTCAAACTTTAAGGGCTCTTCATACATTCTAATTTATTAAAGCACGAGGCCTTGTACAGGTAGGTATATTTTCAATCGTGAAAACTCTACCAATCCCATCATTGTTCCGGATTTTGCCACGTGTGTATTTTGGCGATCGGCATGTTTACAATCTTGACATTTTGTTAGCCGGAAGTCAACGGGGTAGACAATAATACGCAGTTGACAAATAAACAATATAGCCGTTAGCCATACGTGTTGATGTATGGTTTGCGTTGCATGTTTGGTATTTACAACACAGATGAACGTTTTTATCACTGATTTCAAGTAAATAAACTTTAGATGGAGCAATCGGTTAAAAGAAAATGCACACTTTTGATGAAAACTTGATTTTGAGTGCAAATTCCATTTGGTGGAAATCTAATGCGCGCCATAGTGTGACGTACCCAACATGGATATCTTCTAGATACATTCGAGTTATGCTTCGAAAAAGTGATCAAAAGTTTGCGAATATGTATATTTTATACCTGGTTCCGCTACCGTCAGCAAGTTGGAGCACGTGCTTGTCAAGGCACTCGTGTGTAACAGCCTTTGTGTAGTCGTTGTTCGGACATATCCGGAACTCCATCCATCCGTAATGGTTGGCGGTAATTTCGGTTTTTGTGGTTATAACTTGTCCCATCTGGAAAAATGACGTCATATGTTAGTTACTTCTCCCTATTGAAAATCATGTGGTTCTGTATAATAAATCAGCCTTCTTTCTAGATATGTAAACAAGTTCTCGAATCCGGCAATGGCAAAGTCATAATTTTATGTAGCAACTTCTCCCATCTAGAAATGATGAAGTCCCATAGAAATGACGAAGTCCCATAGAAATGATGAAGTCCCATATAGAAATGTTGAAGTCCCATAGAAATGATGAAGTCCCATATACTAATATTAATGACTTCTCCCACCTGTAAATAGATAGTATACCACTAATTATTTTCCCCATAGACACCAATGTTAAAGTGTCACATATTAATGATTTGCTGCAAATTCAACTCAAGTATGGATAATGCAGCAGTGAAAAATCACCAGAAACGGTGGGGTCACAAGACATGTAAGAAAGTTCTTGTTTGTTTACTAAACAGGTCAAGGGTACAGCTGTTTTGATTGATTGACTGTTTTCATTGCTCACAAAGTGTAAGCATAGAGTCGAAATTTCGAAAATGTTCATCAGTGTTCCAGTAAAACTTACTAATACACTTCTTATACATACAACCACAAAATCGAATAGAAATGAGCAGTTTTCCCCTACTTATAATGCCCGTTTTCATCAAAAAAGGAGGGATTACCTTTTATTATAGGAACTACATTCGACACCTGGGAGGCTAACATGTAATTGGTGGTGGTAAACCTATATAAATAACTAATCCCGTCTGACACCCACCATGTGTAGAATATGTTTGATAGGCAGCACCTTTCCACACATGTTTACGAAAAGTCGTTTGCATAAAAATATTACTATAATGATAAAATATCTTGTATTTTCAGACATTTTTGCTATTATCAAAGCGTTGCAATATTAGTAGTTATAATCATTATTTCCTCCGTGCATAGGAGAGCTTAGGGTTTTAGAACACTTATTGTTTAAGACCTATACCAGGTAGTTGTCAGATAAACGGGAGATTACCTTGTACTCATAAACGGGAAATTAAACGGGAAATTACCCTGTACTCATAAACGGGAAATTACCATGTACTCATAAACGGGAAATTACCCT